>CAXKVY010010534.1:0-34120 GCA_964058915.1 Tetropium fuscum
AGCTAGAATTATAGTTTTCGCGTTATACCATTCGGTATGAGAATTCCCAAACAATTTTTTCATGCAATGTAACTTTAAAATTGTTCTAGTAAATCACGGCTTGTTTGGCTTTTATGGTGTAACCTGAAATTTCACGAGGTGCTTTAAAAAGCACTTATAAATAATTTTCAAATATTCATGGATAGTCCATATCTGAATTTCCACATTTAGAATTTAAGTTTTACTTACTCTAAATTAGAGGTAAAGTGGACGGAGAAGGTGAAACTTTTATTTAGCCGCGTGAGCTCTTGGATTGTATGTTTGTATTCCTTTGCTGTGCTCATTTTTCATGTTCGTTGATTTACGTTTGCTAAATAACATGATTTAACGATCGGATAATTCTGATTGACAGTAGCAGTAAAATGTACAACTAATTAGTTTTTGTGCTAGCTAAGGAATGAATCAGTGGAGGCGAACATATTGGTGTAGGTTGTTATTTTTGGCTTTGTCGTGTGTTAATCTGTATTTGTTGTTGCAATTTTTACATATCAGCGTATCAATTCATTCTCTTTAGAATTCAATAGTAACTATTAGTGTTAATAATATGAAGCATGTATCCTCTCAATTGTCTTTCCCACATTCTGTCAAATTTAAATCAATGCGATGCCTGTCAGAGACTTATTTACAATTACAAAAGTATATGACAAATCTTAATTCTGTTAATTAAATAATAACGTTTTATTATTGTTGTGTTCCTTCCATTATGGAAGCCATGGTAGTCAATGTAGTAATATGCCATCTACATTCCGCAAAACGGCCTGGCATGTTCGGAAATAATCTCAGAATATACCCTTGATCTAGATTTTCCCATTCTTAAGTTGACGCTTCCTCTAGTGACAATTGGCTGGAGTTACCTCTATATATTACATTTCCGTGAAGGTAGTCTCAGACATTTTCGTAATTCGGGATTTAGGTCAATACTACAAGTAGGCCACTCTAAAACATGATTATTCACCCCGTGAAGACACGTGCTAATTATACTCTTGCTATGTGAAATATTGTCATACATTGGAACACAACTGGCCCCTCATGACTCTTCGAATGCAATGGTCATCGATTGGGGGTAGGGCCAACTTTTTCGGAGCAATTTCGAACGATGTTAACAGCTCCAGAAGAATGACGTCCAGCAGTGCTTACAACAAATGATCACCGAATGGCTAAAATAGTAAAAACACGTTGCAAATGAGTTATTTAAATTTTAAAAAAATGCCCCGAAAAAGTTTGCCCCACCCCCAGTCGATAACCCTTGCATATATGACAAAAGTCACGAGGGTATTTCCATCCATCGCTTTTGTCATAAATTTATTGGGAGATTTAGCGAGATATAAATTTACCGAGAAAATAGAAAAATTTATGTCTTTAGCCCCCGCGGGGCCAAAGAAATAAAGAACGGTGGGTGTCCGTGACACACAGGGGCGGCTTAAAACGCATGCAAAATATCAGCGAGGCAGGTGATCTTGTCATAATACCAGAATACCCGTGATTCCGGGACCGGGAAATAAATGAGATTTTTCTGGTTCCGGCAACAAAGCAGAGGAACCCGGAACCTACCGTAGTGAAATTTTAAAACTGTGTTGTCGAGCTAGGAGCTGCGACGCGCCCGCATCTGCAGTGCAGTGCTCCTCTTGATAGCCTTGATCGTATCAAATTATCGAAGAATTTTTTTCAGTTGTGTCGCGCCCATCTCATACCAGTCGTAGCTCGTAACACCGCGCGGTGTCGGTGTTACGAGCTCTGACCGCTGATGCGCATGTGAAATGCGTTATGATATTAAGACCACATCAGACTGCCCGAAGTCCCGACTTCCTCTTTCGCCCGGAACTTAGAGGCCCTAATATAGACACGTCCGATCCATTGCAGTGTCTTTATTTTTATATTTTTATTAATCACCATTATAGGTATTCTATTTATATTTTTATTCGTCATATTTTAATTACTGGACATATTATTTATAAAGTTTTTACAGCTATTAATGAATCTGCTTAAATGCGATAAACATTGTTGCATAAAATACACGCGACTATTTATACATATAACAAAGGCTCGATATGGCTAGTAGGAATTTTCATGGTATAAAAACTGAGCACTTACATTTTATTTATAAATATTTATGATTATTTGCTGTTACTTATGATAGTATTTAATAATTTATGTAGTCATCACCGCAAAATCACTGCATAATTTTATTAGGTTTTATCTATCTGAATATTAAAATACTTTTCTCATTATATACTTAATTCTTCACATTCATGAATGTTTAATATTGCATAACCATTAGAGTAGGTATTAGCAATATTTGTATTTCCTTAACACCTGGCAAAACAATACTGCATATCTGCATATTTCTGATATTCTGATTTAATATTGTATGTTTAAAAATGGCTTCAAGGATTTTGACCCAAACTTTTTATAACATACCACTATTTTCAAATATCTTTAAAACGCTTTGAAAAAGCAAAGGGAATTGAGTAAAAGCGTTGATTGAAGGATTCCTTCAATCAGGGGTAAAAGTTAAGAAGTTACGAACTGTTGCTCCTTATTTCAAATGTCGTATGTCTTGAATATATTTACAGGAAACAACTACTTAGAGGATAAATAGTGAATGCCCCTATCTGCATTGAATTATACCTGTAAATCCGATGTGGCAGTTCGGTCATTCATCAATTCCTTCAACCGGCGTAGACTAGTTTCGAACTCATTGGTTCTCATCAGTTCACCGTAGCCACCGTAGGTAAAAGAAAGGACAAATGACGAAAGCAACCCAATCAGTCTATGCTGACCAAGCAGCTTAATGTAGGCGAGAGATGAATATATCCCTCTAGCGACCTTTGCTAGTATCCATCAGATATCAGAAACTCCTAATGATAGGTAGGGTCCTTCAAAGCAGGTACCTAGACTACAAAGACAACAGATCGACATATTTCTAAAATCATGCAGAAAATGTTGGACGCCGCGAAAAGTTCAAATTTGGTGTTCGGATTTTTCCGACGAATGCAATACTTATACGAATACGAATACGAATACTCTCACTTATATACTTTGTCCAGAATCATAGGTAGTGACTCAGAAAGCGTTTTAATGGCCCAGACGAAGACAGCGACTTTTTTTTAATCACCTCCAGATGGAAAAAGGAAGACGTGGTTTTCATCCCCAAGCCCAGATGGTCCTTTCCGGGCCTCTTCTCACAAAACTGTAGGCCGCTATATCAGCTTACTGCCAGCGATGAGCAAAATTGTCGAAAAGGTCATCTTGGACAGCATTAAGGAGAAATCAGAAGAGCTAGAACCCATTCCATATGAGCAGTTCGCGTTAAGAAGAGGACATCTCATGGAGCTCCAAGTGCTGACGTCACCGAGGGATTTAACCGCAGAGAGGTCACAGGGGAAATCTTCCTGGACATCGCTAAAGCCTTCGACAGAGGATTGGTCATCAAGATGATGGACGCCGGTTTTCCGGCATCCCTCCTCAAGCTGATCCAATCCTACCTACTAGGCCGGACCATCCGAGCCAAAGGAAAGCTGTCAACCGACAGACACCTAGAAGAGGGAGTGCCCCAGGGGACCGTATATACTCTCCCCCCACCTGTTTCACCTATACACCGCGGATATGCCGAGGACGAACAACACCACCACGGCCCTCTACGCAGACGACACCGCCATCCTCCTAAAATGCAAATTTCCGATGTTAGTCAGCGACAAGAGGCTGAGACTGAAGAATAAGACGACCCTCATAAAGACCGTCCTACGCCCACAGCTGACCTACGCATCTACCGCATGGGGATATGCAGCTAAGACGCACCTCAAGAGGATCCAAGCAGTGGAAAACAGCACCTCGGACTGCAGTAGGCGCTCCATGGTATGCGACCAACGAGGTCATCCGTAGGGATCTGAGGTACAAGACGGCCACGGAGATGATCGAGGACTACGTTAAGAAGCTCTACGTCACCGCAGGGGACCACGGGAACCGGCTGATCCGGCTGGCTACGGACTACGATCCAGAGGAAGTCGGACCTCACAAGCGGACCTCACCAAAGACCCAGATCCTGGACAACAGGTAAGTATAAGATAATCACGATATTGTGTTTCAGCACGAGTGATGCGAGAAGGAGCAGACGACACCGAATAAAAGAACAGGACCAAAGAAAATGGATCGAGAAGACACTAAAACAGCCCAGTCCAGTGGACGGCGAGGCCGACTGCCTCGCCAAACCACACACCCTTACCTCACCTGACGGAACCAGCGAGCTGATAGCTGATCATCTCGAGAACTCCGTCATCCTGAGCTACAATGCTCATCCTCCAATACCAACCTGAATGCCGCCCAGCAGGGCTCTAGCAAGCCCGGCGAGAGGCAAGATGAAGCCCTCAAACACCCGACACGACACCCCCGGGGGTAATACACACCGGCGAAGAAAGTCAAGAGCGCCAGAAGCAAGGCTCTGCCGGTGGGGCCCATCAGCCAGGACCGGGGGAGGCTGCGTAACTTAACATGACACTGATCACACTTGTGAGGAGGGTTACGTGAATTGCGCGGCCTACCCCTTACGAGGCGGTCTCGGCCTACATAGACATTAGCGGTAAAGAGCGATGGTACCGCTCGGCACCCTCCTATCGAAGTCACATCTTTAGCCAAGAATATTGGCGCTTTGTGTAAACTGTGGAAGACGACAGCGGGTACGAGTCTCTATCTATTATTCTGGGTTCAGGGTTTAGTTGTGATGGAAAGTAAATGGCTATCGGCGGGAGCAATTCATGACAGCCGGAAATTGATCTTCAGAAGATAATCAATAAAATAAATTAAATATATAATATCGCTTGGAATAAAATGAAATATAGTAAGATTTTATGTGTTTCTAATTTAATTAAAGCGGGGAGAACAAAATCAAATTTTGGTTGATGTGGATGTTATTATTAATACTATGTAAATAATTCTTTTCACTGCATTAATTGAGGAATTTTTGAAGAAAGAGTAACATACGCACTCAGAGAGTATAGTATTTCACTTTTAAGAAATTAGTGCGGCCTCCTTTTTTCTCGGATTTAAATATAGTTAAAAGATCTGAGGCAGACACAATATGAAAAAAACATCAAGTGAAAAATTCGCATACATCCGTTCAATGTTCGAGAAAACTTATGGCACGGTCGGCTAGTAAATACGTTCCGCACAATATTTATATTTCACATAAGCAGAGCCGGACTTCTTTATTTAGATAGTATTATACTTACAGAAAATATTAATCTCAAATAGTACTCTGTATAAACAGTTTTTTAAATTAGTCTACAATTTCTATCCTATGATTTTATATATCATTTGTTGAGTTGTTCCTTGCCTTATTTATATATGGTAGAAAATATTAAATATCTTACTGTAACATTTTTGTACAATATATGCAATAATTTTGTACTTTTTTATATTTTATATTTAAGAAACGTATTTATATAAACAAAAGAAACAAATAATAAATCTTTTATTCCTTGATTTATGTTAAAGGTTTTAAAAAAATGTAATATAATTATATGCATTTTTGATGGTTGAAATTACAAATTCTTATTAATTTTATTTTAATTTTATAATACTCAAATTCGTGAAATATGTAAAATTGAAACGGTTACACAAATCGACTTGAACGTTGCCATTAAAAAATTATAAAAAATTATATAACTAAGAAAATACTACAAAAGAGAAAATAAAAAAATCATCAAATATTTTTTTTATTGAAATCAAGTATTGTCCAACCTTGGAATTTAGAGATTGGATTTATGGTTTGGTACAAATAAGACAGCCAATTCAAACTAGATTTAAGAAGCATATGACTCACAAAATATAGATAATTCGTATTGGTTATTAGCTGCATTGGAAATAATGCATTATATCGGTATTAATCTATAAGAAGTCAAAAAAAAAATGTAAAAAATAAAATAAATTGATGAACATTTAATCATTTATAATTAGCTGTGGCGGTGGTTAGTGCAACAATAAACGAATGAATAAGCTTTGTGGTGCAACTGATAGGGCTACATCCTGCAAGTTAGAGCCGCAACTTGGTCCGAAGCTACATCGGACTACATCTCATATTTCTCAAGACAATATGTCGTGCAGGTGCCGACTCACCTGCTATGTCATTGCCAATAATTTCATTGGCAATTAATAATCAATGAAAGTCGATCTCCACTCATTTCGGTCTAATAGTCCAGGCAAATTAGGTTTTGATGTGTTGTGTGAGAGCCATTGATCAAATACAATTTTAAGTGATATTTGATTAATTATTCATCGTGGATCAGATTTATAAATCGTGCAAGCTGACAGAAAACTGTAGAAAAAGCTGATCAATGCGAAACAGCCGTCATTGTGGGACAATATGTAGATTTATTTGGTCCTTATCATCACCCTTTCTGCTTCGGATAGAAGCATCGTGTTTCTAAAAGAATAATTGTACGGCACAAGCAGAAGAAATTACAGTTTTCCCGACTTGCAGACTTCATCACTTTTAAAGGACATGAAAGGGAAATAAACAATTTTACCTCCTTCCGCCTTTAGTGGTTGCAATACGACGTCGGCATTCTTCGGCAAGGGAAAAACCCAAATGTTCAACACATAAATAAATGTAAGAATACTTAAGACACTGTGCATTGTGCAAGTCGCCAGATCCTGGCAAGCGAGACAGGCCGCCCGCTACCTGCAGGAAGCCGCTTCGCTTCTCGAGGACTGGTGCAACCGATGGAAGGCGGAAATCAACGCGGGGAAGATCCAAGCAGTGCTGTTCTGTTGGGTTCGCAAGCAGAGGCCAACAGGACACGTCGTCATGAACGACAACATCCAGTGGGAGAACAACGTCAAGTACCTTGGCGTGACCCTGGATCGAGCCCTGACGTGGAAGGACCATATAGATGCCACTACGAAAAAGGTAAAGTACACCCGAGTCCTGCTGTATCCGATGTTAGCCAGCGACAAGTGGCTGATCCTGAAGCATAAGACGACCCTCATAAAGACCGTCCTACGCCCACAGCTGACCTACGCATCCATCGCATGGGGATATGCAGCGAAGACGCACCTCAAGAGGATCTAAGCAGTGAAAAATATAGCACTTCGGACTGCAGTGGGCGCCCCATGGTATGTGACCAACGGAGTCATCCGTAGGGACCTGAAGTACAAGACGGCCACGGAGATGATCGAGGACCACGCTAAGAAGCTCTACGTCATCGCAGAGGACCACGGAAACCTACTGATCGGGCTGACTATGGACTACAATCCAGAGGAAGCCGGACTTCACAAGCGGCCAAAGACCTAGATCCTGGACAAGGGGTAAGTATAAGATAATCACGATCTTATGTTTCAGCATGACTGATGCGAGAAGAAGCAGACGACACCGAAGAAAAGAACAGGACCAAAGAAAACGGATCGAGAAAACACTAAAACAGCCCAATCCAGTGGACAGCGAGGCCGACTGCCTTGCCAAACCACACACCCTTACCTTACCTGACGGAGCCAGCGAGCTGATAGTTGATCATCTCGCGAGCTCCATCATCCTCCTAATCTAGGTTACAGCTAGATCAGGTTAGGTAGTCAGAGTTACAATGCTCATCCTCCCATACCAACCGTAATGCCGCCCAGCCGGGCTCTAGCAAGCCCGGCCAGTGGCAGGAAGTATCCCTCAAACACCCGACACGACACCCCCGGGGGTAATACACACCGAAGAAGAAAGTCAAGAGCGCCAGAAGCAAGGATCTGCCGGTGGGGCCCATCAGCCAGGATCGGAGGCGGCTGCGTAACTTCACGTGGTACTGATCACATTTGTGGGAAGGGTCATGTGAAATGTGCGGCCTACCCCTTACGAGGCGGTCTCGGCTTACATAGATATTAGGGGTAAAGAGCCATGGGTACCGCTCAGACCTATTGAGGTCACATCTTTAGCCAAGAATAATGGCGCGCGTCAGTTACAACAATGAAAGCACCACCTCCGGCATCCATATATTCTAACACTTGTATCCCGCAGCTGTACATTGGGATGTTGAAATAGATGGGGTTGTGTGAAAATAGGTCTATTGTGTTCATAGGCAGGCCTGCTTAAATGGTGTAACTACCGAAGATGACAATGATGATGATGTTAACGCTGCCGACGTATTTTTCGTTTATATACGACTATTGGGAAGAATTGTTTGGGCCTTCTTGGGAAACCCCTTTTAAAATACATGCCATTCTCTACCTCCAGGATGGTGTGGAAATGACAAAAATTGCAAATAAAAAATCCGTGCCAGTATTTGATACCCCGATTTCCGGATTTTGTCGTAAGATTAATAGTTTATGCATAAATGACGCTTACATATCGCAGAAAACAGAGTTATTAGAACATTTTTTTGTGTAAAATTGAATGAGGAGTGATTTTCTATGGAAGCATTTTCGCGGAAAGAGACGACAGCAGATATACGCGCTAAACCGCATACGGGCGTGGTTTGTCAATTTTAAGGGGATAACGCAACCACAATAGGGGTGGTAACTTTTGGTCAGTTAAAACTACACACATTAAACAATATTTCTGCCAAGTTTCAAAACTTTACTATTTTTTCCGTTATTATGGCCATTTGTGACTTAATTTGCGTTGAGTGTAAATCTAGTTTGGGTTATAGCCTGTAATAATCATAATATTGCATGAACATACGCTAGTGTGTGAACAACTAATTCGGGTCAAGGTATGTTATTAGACAAATTAACTCGTATACAACTAAATGATTCGCACATCTTCATCAGATCTGGCCTATTGCTTGTGAAATCAGTCATTTGATTTTTTTATTTTAAACACAGCAGTTGGCACGGCAGCGATAATGAGAGTCTTGAACTCTTGTATAATAATTATCGACAACAACGTGGGTACGCGCACGAATATTAAAAATTGCTTAATTTGTTCCCAATACCCAAATCACTAAATCAGGACTGGTCAGTGTCAATTGTCTCCTAAATTGAAAAGTATAATTCTTGCGAAAGATGAACGCTTAAAGTCAAGGACAGGATTATATTATTATGGGCTTTCTAGACCACGTCTACTTGATGGCGACTCTTCGTGAGTAGCGTTGAGAAATATTTGAAGGGATGAAAGCTGTTAAGGGAATCTATTTTTATTTTTGCCAAAACCTGCATTAGACATATCAGTATTTGAACAATGAAATAATAACAATGAAGTGTCCAAAAACGTCCCGAAAACCATTTTTTTTATATTCCATATTATTCAGAAGATATATGCATCCAAAATTACATTAAAATTTTGAAATATTCCAAGGCCAGTAGTGTATGAATGAATGACAATTTGTATATATAATATACCAATTTGGTGATTGCTAGTTTTTCGAGATACTTGTGATGAGGAGTACATCCAGCGACATCACATCAGTTTCCTCATAAGCCTATATGAGTAATATTCTTTTCATTCTCCTATTATGAATAAGGATGCAATAGTGGTAAAATTAGTACAATTAACACCACAATTTATTGTTGACATGTGTTTGCAGATTGGGTGAAGCTCTTATTGGGTCTCTTGTCGGACTTGTGCACAAATCTGCTTATTGATGTCTCTGTGGTTGTTGGTTTTATAACAAAACTGTATAAAATATGAAGTAAATGTCCAATAATGCTTCCTTGCGACACTCCTGATAAAATATTATGACTATTATATTATGACTAAAAATTATGATAAAATATTATGACTAACCCCAAATTGATGATTCGGTATCCATCGGCATCCTAGCTGATAGATGTCCTCGTTGATTAGTGTGAGAACGTTTTTCAGCTGTTTTAAGATATGAAATTGTTTCTCCAGGCTTTTAGGTAGCATTAACACCCGAGCAAGTTTTAGGGTGTTAGGCTAGTAGTTAAGTCTTTCTATGGCGTTTAAGATATGTACATTAGCTTAACTAATCCTTTTCTTGGCTTTAAGCATTTTAGCTGTTATAAGGTCAAGGCCTGATTTAGTTTGCTGATTTTGTCTTATTTCATTTTATTCATTAATTTCAGAAAAATTATCTCAACTGCCACTTCTCGGTTAGGGCCATTGTCATTGACGTGAAAACTTCTGAGAGATATTCTGCGAATAAATCAGATTTTCTTTTGTTGCTTTTTGTCCAAGTTGGTGTGAGGTTGTGGTGTTACAGTTACGAATTGGAGGTGGTGTTGTCACGGGTTTTCTCTTGTTTTTTATTCCATATAATGTTACTTTACGATTAGTGCGTATTTTCTATATATCTGAATTTTGATTTTGGTACGTATTCGTTGAATGAATGACAAGCGTCCTCGGTGGCAAGAATTAGTTATAATAAAATTGATAAGTGTTAAAATAAAGTTGTTTCTTTGGTTGTGATTTAAATTTTTTATTTAATTATGTCAAATTTTTATCACTAGTTAGGTGTAAAGGAACCACATTTTGTAATTGACATAGATGTCAAACATTTTTCATTATTATTTGAATAGGAGATAGGCAAATAATATTGATGTAAAAATTCCATACCTCCTGTTCAAATAGGTTTTCTTGGACTGTTATCCCATATATAAAAATATCGTTGAAGTTTATAGCTATTCATTTCACCAAAATGGAACTTCTAGAACGTGTTTAGTTTCTACACTAGTTTTTAGTTAAATATTATTTTACTATTAAAATGTCCGAAAGAAATGTGCCTAGAACATCTCCCAACGTAGGGAGATAATAACGAACAATTAACATCGCATTACTAAATACATGCTCAATGTCTGATATGTCAATGATGCATTTTAGCAACTGTAGCATAGAGATTATATTACCTCACCATTCGAGTACATTGGAATAATTAATAAATGTCAGTGATTTATATAGGGCGATATGTTCATAAATTAAATTTGGTGTAAAAATCAATAGTTACTATAATATTACAGTTCACTATAATGGCAAGCTTAACATGTGCTTGATAAAATTGTTTAGCGATAGTAATAATATATTGAACGTTTTATTCCAGACATTTTGTATATTTTATCTCGATTCTATTTATCCCTTGCATTATACATGCTAACGCTTTGACATGTTAATGCTTTATTTATAACCATCTGGGCATTATTTATTATCAACTATAGTTAATATATATATAATAAAATCCGAATCGCCTGACCATGTATGACCTGTATTATAATTTTTGATGTATGTATATTGGAAAAAAATAATAATAAAATGGCGGAACATTCTGAAACTCAGAAGGCGAATTTATCATTTCACACATTAAGAATGTTAAGAATTAATTGTGAACTGAAATAAAAAAAGATGAAATCCTTACATGAAAATAGAAATCCTTTACTATAAAGAAATACTTTAATGTCATTTGGGGCCAAGCCATTGTTCAGATTAAGATTAAAGCGAAATTCCATACAACAACGAAGGCTCCATTTTTTAAGTACATTTAGAAATGGAGTTCAACGATCCAGATTTAATGATTACCTAATCTTCTATTTTTTGTTTAGTAAAAATTTGTTTTAGTAAAACGTTTCGCCTTTATATTTCTTTATCAGTAATCAGTATATTGTTATTAGTGTCAGGTATATAAAATAACGTCTGATGTTTCTAAACTTTGTTGTGGGTTTTTTTGAAAAGTGGCTTTTAGTAAAGGTATCAATATTTTGCCATTTTGATAGAAACATTTCCATACAATAAGTAAAACAATAAAAATAATGTTTAAACGCCGCGTCAATCTTACCAATCAGTCAAACCTACCAAACTACTTACAACTGATAATATTTCATTCCCCTTCATGATGTTGGAATAGTTACAAGAAATAAGCGACAATAATGGACGTATGTCAGTAAGTATGCAAGAAGCCTTTGCCTATGTCTGGCACTGGC
This sequence comes from Tetropium fuscum, assembly GCA_964058915.1. NCBI lineage: Eukaryota > Metazoa > Arthropoda > Insecta > Coleoptera > Cerambycidae > Tetropium > Tetropium fuscum. The sequence continues at coordinate 11,887 of CAXKVY010010534.1, forward strand.
ATGTATTTTACGTTACCGAGACATACTAACCAGGAGTGCCACTTCGAACTCTTAAGTGCTTGTAGGAAAAATCTTCCATGCCCTGTCGGTATTAAAATTTTGCTCAGAACCGTAGTACGATCGACTACGCTTGATTTCTCATATGTAGGTGGCATTAATGATAATTTACAATCGCATGGGTTATTTATGCCCTTAGAACGTTTCTGTTGAACTCTCGAAGTTGTAGAACTTCCCGGCGTTCAAGATGGGAGTGATTTTTGCCTGCAATACTGCCATGCCGTCATAAAATACGAAACGTATTTAATAGCTTCTTGGTTTGTATAGATAATAATTCAACTTTTGAATGTTAGTTTTGCGGCTTTGGAACTACAACAGAGTAATTGTTGGTGTATTTAATTAAAGCAACATTCTGAGAATACGATGGGAAGACCTAAATTCCACATCGTCATTTACAGTTGCGAGGCGGGATAAATAATTTGTGGTTCATGATTAAAATATGCCCCCCATACAGTGCAGTCAACTTCCAATTCGGAGAAAATAGAAAAGAATAAAAAAGTTATATTTTTATGTTTACTCTCCCATAGATCCCATAACAGTATGTGTTAAGGCCAGTATCCATATGTTGCATAATGACGTATCAAAATATGCTACAAAGAAACGCAACGGACATGATCGCCCATTTGTCGGTTTTTGGCAGAAACATCAAAGAAATGAAACGATACGCACAGTCGCATGTAGACGGGGTTTTTGACAATTCGTTGTAAGTTGTCGTTCATTTCTTCTTATGCAGTAGTCATCGCGCTTCCAATTGTGGTGGTCGATAATTTGTGCAATATGGAACTTGGTTAAAATTTTAAAAATAAAAATAAAACTCAAAAATCTTGTAATAAATCGTGTACTTCACAAAAAAACAAGATTTCTAATTCCGCGTGATCATCAGTAGGAAGGATCTAAACAGCGATTATATCGAAGCGGCTCAAAACGAGCTGTGACGTCACGACCTACAATATTCGGCAGTCGTTGCGCCTGTTTTACGGCTGAATGAACTATGAAATCAAGCGGCCGAGTGCTGGATCGTCGCTTGTACATTGTGGGATGTGGCGTCACGACTTTAAACCTGTTGAAAACGGTTCCCTCGCGCCCGAAATATCAATAATTTATGACAAATTTATTATTGGGAATTAAGGCGTCATATTTTGCATATCTTGCGAAAGAAATAGATAGACTCTCTGGGCATCTCTGGGCATCTCTGTATCTCTGATATATCCGTTCGTATCACTCCCGTTCGTGCATATATTATTTTTTTATTGTATTTCCACAGGTACTCTTCCTGGAGAATGTTTTCTGTCCGTATACACTTTATTAATATGGGTGTATTCATATAGGCTGCAATTATATATTTTGCAACACATTGCAGACTACATCTAAATTTTGAACGAATATTAATACATACACAGAAACAAATGTATTTTAGGTCAGTGAATGGAACAAAATGATTCAAGTATATTTTCCCGAACTGAGGATATTGCAGTATGCATTCACATGCAGTTATTATTGTTTTTAATTTAAGGTCGAATTCAATGCATAAATTGTCAACATAGATGATGAAATGTCTGCATATAGTATTGACACTATTAAACTCTGACAATGTTTTGTTCATTTTGCAGACGATATACATAATAGAAAACGTTAGGGTACTAGAGCATGGCTTACAATAAAATATAGTCAAGAATAACAGAGAAATAATAATGATTTTCTCACCGTATATTTTCTTTTGTACCATCTCTGATTTTGAGTTCTGAGAAACGGAAGAAGCATCTAGTCAAATATATAATGGACTTAAACATAAACAAGACACATGTATTATTTGTTAAATAGCGTGACGAATAGTTCTTTTAATGGCGCAGGTGAACTTTCGCTAAACCTGTTTCCAATAAGAAACTCTTCGTTTTTATAACTTTCGTTCGTGGATTGGGAAAATTGGCCTACTATATAAAATATGTCCTATCATCTTCTACAAACTGAAACGACATTACGGCAATCTTCCACGAATAACGGCATCGCGTTTTTTATATGTGCTCTATTTAACAACATAACAGTAAATAGTAACGCATCCCAATAGGGCCTTATAATAATCATGAACGAATGAAGTTTAGTTTAAAAGAATAGAAATGCATACTTGATATTATAGGAGAATATAGAGAAATAAGCAGGGATATATAAGGTGCTACTCCCAAACCATATGGTATTTATAACCATTTCATTTACAAATGTTGCTGGCTTACAGAGACAAAACTGGAGGACAATATCTAAAAACAAGCAAACAGCTAATAATTTATATAAATACTGTCTGAATACTGAAAATATTAAATCTTGAGAATCAGAACTTTATTTGAATTATTTTTTTTATATAAATAAGTTTTTTTTGCGTAGCAGAACACGAATTTTTTATCATAACAAATATTTAAGATTGCGTCTACAAAGATATATTTTTCTTCATAAATACAACTTACTATCATTAACCATAGGTTTAATGTTTAAAAATATAGACTTAAAAATTATTGGACTTTGACGTCATAATCCTATGGCTACAACAATCAGCGCCCGTTGCTAAATCATGCTTTCAACCAACGCACTCCCGCAGAATCCCGAATCTACTGTACCGGCTGATAAGGTTATGTTTATATTGTACTTTCAGATTCATAAGATTAAATCACAGGCAGATTTCAGATCTTTATTTGACTTGAATTTTGTTGTGTCTTAACACTTTAATTTAACAGTAAGTTAAACATTGTGGTATTAAATGGATAGTGGATTTGAGAAAGCTGACTAATAAATAAATTTATCTAGTTGATTTTAATATGATACATAGTTCTTATATGAACAATATGCAATATTTGAGTGCCGAAATATCCCTACCTTATAATGAATAGTTGCTTATTCTTTGACTCTTTTTATAAAGAAACAAAAAGTTTATTTTATTTTATTTTCTCTATGTATGTAATACCTATATATTATATCAACATCTTTTAGTAGGAATATTATTAAACTGATAATAGGCTTGCATTTCCATAGTAAGAAGACTTCAAAATAAATATTTTTGTAGATCAATCAAATCCTACGAAGACAATGCAATAAGTTTTCAATATTTATGTAGTCAATAATAAATAAATTAAAGAGAGGCAATAATTATTGACAAATTAATGATATTGATATCCGAAACTGACACAAGAGTAAGCTCAAGATTACATAGATGATTTGTCAACATAGCAAGTTCGTCCTTTTCCGTGATTAAAGATCCATTGCGTGATATTTAAATAATTTATTAATAATTTTTCATTTTGCCTTAATTCAAATTTAAATAACATTAACTGGAAACAGAATATCATTTAATTTTCTACTAATGATGTGAAATTAATTAACTACTATTTAATAAATGTGATATTTAGACTAGTGAAAATAGTCTATTATAAACATATAAACTGCTATTCAAAATTAACGCCCCATTATAAATTTACCGAAATTTTGTTGCTACTTTTTTTCGTAACTAGGAGTCCGATGTCAATTTTTTTTGCATTGTATTTTTATTTCTTGAGAATGACACTATACTTGTGTTTGAAAAATTTAATTTTATACCGAGCGTAATAAAAATAGTGTTTTTTTTCCCGTAAATTTGGTGGTATGTGGTATACCCGTAACTCTAACATATCGCAATTCAAATCAAATTGTGTAGGCACGGTTTCCTTAACTATTGTTGGTTTTTTTATTCACTTTATTATCTTCAAGGGACGTAAAGTATTTCGTTGGTAGTATGGACTTATTGTTAGAAAAACTATATAAACCTGATATTCCAACTTTCGTTTGTGGAGATTTTAACACTAATTTTCATGTAAAATGTGACTAACCAATAGAGTATCTATGTATGTAATATCTTTAATACATATGGCTTGAAAAAATGTATACACAAATACACTAGAATAACAAAACAAACAAAAACTGTCATAGATAATATTTTTTCAAATATGGACAATAATATGCGAAATCCCACTGCGATATCCTGTGATATATCCGATCATTACTTACAATATGTAACATACCGTTATAGTAAGATTGATTTAAATGACAATAAATATACTTATAAATACTTTAGGGCATTTAAAGATGAAAATAACAAGTTATTTTAGGCATTTATTATCATTTGAAAACTGGAGATTCTTGGAATGTAATGTCAGTAGTGATGTAAAATTTGAAATTTTTTTTCACTTATTTACAGAAAAATTAGATTTGGCATTTCCACTACAAATGCGCAAGGCAAAAAAGACCACTAAAAATAGTAGACCATGGGTCACTAAAGAAATAAGAAATATCGGGGTTCTTCTTCGAGATATAGTTAAACTATATAAAAGTTCACATGACTATGAAGTCTTATTAAGATGTAAAATATTTAAAAAACGTTAATGTAATGATATTATACTCGCGGAAAGATCATATTACGACTTAAAAATGTTAAATTCAACTAATAAGTCAAGAACAAGATGGAATATTATCAAATCTAATGAAAAAAATAAATATGCCACCAGTACCCAATGATTCTCATGGAAATATGAAAACAGATTTGAAATCTACAGCTAAATGCTTCAATGATTATTTCATAAACTCAGTTAATGAACTCATTATGTTAATATGTCTGTTTCTATACATTCTGAACATGTCCCGTTTAGCAATAACTCGTTGTTTCTATCACCTGTGACGCCTCAGGTAGTTTGTGATTTAATTAGAACAGTATCTCGTAAAGAATCGAGTGGCTTTGATAATATACCGGGATCAGTATTACTCAATGTTAGTTATCTCATATGTGAACCTCTATAAAGTCCTTCTGCCAGGGAATGTTCACTATTATTTTGAAAAGGTCCATAGTGTTACCAATACATAAAAAAGGGAAATGATCTGAATACTAATCACAGAGGTGTAGTTTTACTGTCAGTTTTTTCTAAATTATATGAAAATGTCTATTGTATTAGATTGTATAAAGTGTTAACTGTTGAAAAATTGTTCTCAAGTAGTGAGTCAGTTCGGATTTCGCCAAGGATTAAGCACACCAAGATGCTGTGTTAGCTCTATATAATTTTATCCGAAATAGTTTTGATAGTAATAATAAACCACGATATTATTTGTTTTCAGTCGTGCCCTTGACACGGTTAATCATAAATTACTGGCGGATAAACTTTTGAAATATGGCATTAGAGGATCTGCGTTAGAATGGATAAGATTTGCTAAAAAGTAGGTTTCAAGAGGTTCAGCTAAAATGCAATTATAATATATATAAATCAAACCCAACTAATATCAGTACTGGTGTTCCTCAAGGGAGTGTCTTGGGGCCACTATTCTTGATATTTATAAATGATATTGTCAATAATAAACTTAATTATAGCTCATTCATGTCCATATTTGCAGATGATACATCATATTCGGTAACATCAAAACACTTTGACGAACTCAGCTTTGGTGCAATGAAGTCTATGTTGAATATTCAGGATTACTTTTCTGATAATGGTCTTGTACTTAATAGTCTAAAAACAAATTTTCTTTTATTTTCTCCAAAAAAAACACATTCGAAAGTCTACTAGTTAGAATTGATGGAAAAACTATAAATCAAAGCCACACTTTTAAATTTTTAGGTACTTACATAGATTGCAATGTATCCTGGGAAAATCACATTGACTTTTTGAGAAATAAACTTCAATACTTTTGCCTTATGGCAATTAAGAAATTATGTAAGTTTAGAAATTCTAAAATGTATTATTTTGGAAATGTTCACTCAAGACTAAATGATTGCATTATTTGCTAGAGAAATGGTAATAAAAAGGTTTATTCTGCAAAAAAAAAATAATTAGAACTCTAACATTTAAGGGTATGCGACACTTCTACAGAAGCTTATTCTCCGAACTAGGGATCTTATAAAAAGACACCTTAATCTTAATAAAAACACATTGAGCTAAAAGGCCGCATATATCCTTTAACAGTAGAGATAAGAAAGTGATTAAAAAAATAAAATGTTAAGGAAAGATGGGGCTACAATTTGATTTCAATTGCGATGTATTAGAGTTACTGGTATACCCCATAAGGTGTTACAAATTTACGGAAAAACACACTATTTTCATTATGCCTGGTATAAACCGAAAATTAACGTTTTATCAAAAACGTATAGTGACAGAAGACGTATAGTGACATTCTCAAGAAACAAACCTACAATGCAAAAAAAATCATTGACATCGGACCTTAGGTTACGAAAAAAAGTATCAAATGTAAAATAATAATGGTGCGTTAATTTTGAATAGAAGGGTATATAAGCAATTGAGTATTTTTATAAATCCCATGGCCCTAAGCTGAGGTAAGGTTGTTACCTCAGCTCCAGTTTAGTCCAGTTGACCGAAAACATGATTTTTTTAAGGATCATTGGATATAAAAATTTTGAAAAAGGTAGGTATATTTTTTCGATATTTTAAAAATTGCGAAGGTTCAAAAATTGAAAGGAGAAAAAAATATAAAGCAGTCGAGCGTATTATTCCTTGGTATTATTTTCCCATATTTTCATTTCCTTATTATATTTATTCATGTATTTATTATTTATTTATTCATATATTATACTATTAGAGTTTATTCAGCCACCAATTAATATGTCTTGTTAAATTTTGTTCCCACAAGGAGTCTATAATTATTATCTTTTCACTTATCAGATATTTGACTTTTTCCACTAACAAAGTTAGTAATAGCGGGCATTTAATTTGAGATGCCTTCAACAGTGTTTGTTCTACTTCTAGATAATTGTCATAAAAATAAAAATATATTTTAAATGTTCAGTTCTGTGGTAGGTACGTATATTCTAAATTAGGTGAATAAAAATGAAAGCGCACCTCAATTTTTAATTTACCATCACGTGACTTTGTAAGCAAAGATGAAGTTTTTTCAGATGACAGGGCAGTGGCCGTTATAGAGAAAGTAGACAACCTTGACTGACATCCATTGCTCTACCAGCGACATTATACCGACAATCGTACACGATCATCCGTCCATCCGGATGGACACAAATTTTGAATATTACCTAAATCTACATATTAAAGCGAAAGTTATGTAAGCGCTCTATGAAAACTCAGCGACCTTCGCATGTTAGGGCATTTGGCAACGACGACCTGAATGTATCTAAATAATTTTCGTCTTAATTGTAGTTTAGGAAACATGAATTAGAAAAGTCTAAACAGTTATTTTTTGTTTGTATTCTAATTACCTAACACATTCCTGTGGCCTTTATTTCTATGAAGGCTTGAAATCCACGAATTAGTCTGCTAATAATTTGCTCATCTTCAGACGTATCATATATTCAAACACCACGTAACAGAGTAAGTCAAGGTAGAACTCACGTCTTTGTTTCCTAATTTATCTGCGAATGTGTTTTAACAATGGGTGCCGCTAATAGAAAAAATTAACACAAAGATATACTGACCGCAGAATTACATAAGGTGATGAATAAACATGATCAGTTTATGTGGTTTAAATGAAAATAATGACGATGTATATTATATGGTATTTTTTAAATTTCTCACATTATTTAGATGTAAGCTATGAATTAGGCGTAATTTTATAAACATGCATATATTATGTATATATATATATATATATATATATATATATATATATATATATATATATATATATATATATATATATATATATATATATATATATATATATATATATATATATATATATATATATATATATATATATATATATATATATATATATATATATATATATATATATATATATATATATATATATATATATATATATATATATATATATATATATATATATATATATATATATATATATATATATATATATATATATATATATATATATATATATATATATATATATATATATATATATATATATATATATATATATATATATATATATATATATATATATATATATGTATTCCGTTGCAAAATTATTATAAATTACAGTTTGTACTGAGCTAGAAGATAGGAATAATATGGTCATTAGATTATTAGATAATACTTCCTCCAGGGAAGGCCGAATGCCTCTAATATTTCAAGTATAGACTCTCATCGACCGAGCTGTCAGGATTGACAACAATTAGGAAGAATTGTATTCTTCCGGTATTTAATTGCAGGTATTTCAATGCTACAAATATCAGCACCGTTATTAATTTTATATATAAACATTCAGAGTCAAAGAAACCTATGACTTTAAACGTTAATTATTAATCATAGCGGTAGCCTATTTACTTAACTATCTATTTATTCAATTCCAACCTATATACCTATACATTATATACCTATATACCTGTCATATCAGTGTATAATACTTCAAAGTTTCCATCGTCGCTTTCATTTTAATACTCATAATGAGTGACGTAACTTTTCAGGATGAACCTCAGGATGAAGATCAATTTATTTGTATGATTTACACAGTTGGACCAAAGCGAGTTCGATATTTGAGATAAATCATCATTCCACAGCTGCATCACTAACACAATCTTTCCCGATGTGTTTGTCGTAATAGTAATAATATTCCTTACAAATTCCCCAAGCAAATTTTATTGGATTGAAATGTTGTAGATGTAAGCCTTCATATCCATGTTCTCTAATTGAAATTAATTTCTAAGTAAAATTGTCGAGAACCATTCCTCTCATTTGTTAACTCTATCAACTTGGAGCAATAATTCTGCTTGAAATGCGATCACTGAACTTTGTTTTTGTACCTTAACCAGGTTCGTATTTTTTCTTTCGATTACGATTGGAATGGTTGTTTATCTACAAACCGACAATGGTATTTAGCATTATATAAAATAACAATACTTGGATCTTGTATCCCCGATAATAGTCTATGAACTTTCGAACATTTTTGTCATGTAAAGATAATCTACTGATTTATTCTTAGTGGGTAAAACTAAACTTGCGACTTCGGCAAATCCTCGAATAAATCGTATATCTATTAAACTATAAATATTTTACCATACGATGTGCGATGCCTTTTCGATGTGTTGTAATCATTTTACCAAGAATGTTCTACTCCTTCTCTGCCAAATATTCAAGTTTCGTCCAAGAACACTACATCGTTGGGGTATCTTTTACGTATTTATGTAAAAAGGTTTGTCTTTCACACATAAATGCTATCGTCATTTTATAATCCCCTTATTTAAACTGCTACGACCAATGTTTGTCTAGATCACAGCTCTTGCAAGAAGGTATCCAAGAAAATCTGTTTATTAGATCAGCCACTATGTCGTTAATAAAAATGTTGATTCCATACTTGACACCGTCGCTTCTGTTTTGGATAGCTTTTATCGGAAATAAAGGTCCGAATATACAACAAATTCAAAACTAACTGCCGTGATTGTTGATGTCCGAGAAAGCTGACCCTCAACTGATATCGCCATCTGCTTCCGACGACGACACGCGTTAACCAAATCGGTTTACTGCCGAACAATAGAAATGCTGCACGTCCGGATTTATTTTACCACAAATATAAAAACTTACGTTTCAGATTAGGTTACACACAATATTTTAATGTAGACAAGAATAGATAGAGCTCCGGACGATAATAATGAGGCAAATGTCTTGTTTCCTGGGATGAACTATAGCAGCATAGTTCGACGGTGGGGGTTATTAGCAGAATATTGATCTACTGCGAGGTAAAAATTATGGACATAACCAATTATTTTATAAGCCATTAAATTTTATAACCCGTATACATTGTGGTTGGATTAATTTAATATATATTGTTCCCGGGCACCAATGAGAATAATATTATTTTCCAGCACCATGTACTATAGTTATTTAGCAAGTTTAACGCAAACGAATATTTCTTAATCATTTAGATGTGCCAATTTACATAATAGTGCATAATGAGCGTAATTTTTTCCAATTAAACTAAATATTATAACTCAATTAGTTGCCGGTGTTGAACACTGCTTGTGCTAATGAAGTAGGTAAATCAAAATATTTAAATACCGAATTTCATGGCTACTCTAAATTGCTATGCTGAAAAACATGACTTTCTTTTTTCAGCTGTAATTGCATGTAAGTATATATAAACACATTCACCTATAATAAAGATCGTTTTTCTAAGTAAATATGTAATTTTTAACATGCAGGGGCATTATTATCATTGTAGCAGTATCATTGGGCGCTGTTTTCTTGGCTAATGAAAGTGATCGTGCATTTTTGCACGAGTGTCAACTTAATATGACTTTCTGTTTCATCAGGTGAAATCATTGAAAAGCAAAAGCAGATACGTTGCTGACTATTTATAAGTAGTTATAGCAGCAGTTGACTAAGTTTTACTGTCAAAGCTATCAATGAGGAGAATGTTTATGTTTATCCATGAATTATTCAACAATTATGAGGTCAAGTTTAGCAAAAACATCAAATTATATTCGTGTATTCAGATAAAAAATGTAGCCTAAGAGTTTAAATTTGCACACACGCAGGTAAAATCGCTACTAACATTATGAAATAACTTGCTGCCATTTCATGTATTTCTCAATGTACCACTAATTTGGGAAGGGATAGTCAGAGTTATATATTGTGAAGACCTTGATCTTATTCTTTCAGTAATTTCTTGAATGCTATTTGATTATTGATTTTTTTTTTAAATTACCCAAACAAGGTAGTACCAACTTAAACTGTGCGAGAGTAGTAGATAACTAAAAAAATCGCGAGAATCTAGACAGACCAATTAGAGATAGAAATTAAGAAATAAATAATAAAAAATATATATTTACACCTAAAGATTAAAGCTATAGGTACATGACAAAATAACTGAAGGGTAGTTAATATGGTCGAGAAAGATCAGGACAAGATATTAGAAATGGGAATCAAATAGTCCTAATAGGGATAATAGGGACAAAGGTTTATAGGATCCAGAAATACAATTAGCGAAATTTATGTTCGCATATCAGATGATATGGAGATCTTGGCAGACAAGTTATAATGTTTGTCTCATGTATGCCATATGCAAAATCAAGACATTCTTACTTTATTGTTCTCAGTGGGTAGTAATTGAAGAAGCAATGAAAAAGAGGAACCAACAAATACATTAATTCGATTATTAAATGTCAGTTTCTACCAGTGAAAAGTATTAAGATGTATGGACCAGTAGGAGGCCAGGGGATACGAGCCTTCTATAGTACAAAATAATAATGAAAATAATAATAATAATGTGGCGGAGGGGTCAAGTAAGCTCCAAGACCTTGGTGAGTAGCGCCACCACCTCCTCAGCTAAGGGGGCTCATGGGGCTTGTCAGGCTAACCACCTTGCAAGCCCCATCTTTTGGTTCCCAGAGATAGAAGAAGAGACCCTAATCTACGACCCACATGGATGGGAGTCATGGGCAAGGTGGTGGGGCCCAACTGGACGTGTTGCCTGGCAATGACACGAGCTAAAAGGGCGCTTTGATGAGTAGATGGGTGAGTTAAGGGACAACCTTCTGCAATGTTACGCTATAGCAGTAAGGTGCTACATGGCGTGATTGCATGCTCTGTGGTATGGACTGCACCCAGAGCATGACGCCTTCACGCCCAAAAATCTGCGTGGTAATGTAGCCCACGGCGAATGAGGTGGTTTAGAGACCACCAAATGAACCGGTTGAGGTTGTGAATAGAACCGAATTCAACAAAACGGACATTAATCACTATCAATATGTGTCGAGTTATGGCAGATGCACTTCCTCTGTTGTTATAAATGTCGATGTAAATGTTAAACTGAAAGTATTAAAATTATTAAGTATTTTTATTTATTTATAGATATATTTATTGTTTATATTTATTTACATACCAGTCGTAAACTAATACTAATTAATACCAGTCGTAAAGTAATTGTGAACTTCTGAGATTCACTACCGCCAAGGTAAAGGTGGCAATATCGTAAGACTACCTGATTGTCGGAAATTATAGCAATTAATTGTAATTAGTGTAGTTAACAGTCCATCTTATAATCTGAACGGTAATTATCGAAAGTTTAAACAAATGCGTAACATTCTGAACCGCACTATCAGACGCTGCCAAATTAGTATTTGGTTAGTTAGGTATGAATTTAATAAATCGTAGGTGCCATTGATTTGAACTTTCTATTTAGCATATTGTTATTTCAATTAAAATGAGAACAACTTATATCGTGTATAGCGATTCATACTACGTCACCTAGAAATCTTTTGTGAAGCACTGTAAAGTGTAGAGGAGTAGTATTATATTGAGTGAAATATGCTTTTAAAATTGGACATGCTTGGTTTTCACTTACAGTAGTAAAGTAGTAATTTCAAGTCCATTAAATAACAACTGGCTCGGATGCAGTTCAGAAAAATAATATTGCCGGCCTGTAAAACTTTATATTGTTTACACATTTGAGGATGATCAAACGTGTCGTTGCCTTTGGTGTGGTTTTGCTAAACCGTAGTTTACGTTCGGAGCTTCGCAGAGAAAAGTTAGGATTCGGGTGCGTTTATACAATTTCAGATGGATAACATGCTTCTATTGCTATTGTCGCTGCAATAGTTAGCAAATTGTGTAATTGTTTACACCACTAACATAATTACCCACTTGATCATTTGCTAGTAATTGCTTTCATTATTTTTTTTCGTCTGGTAATATCTGGATGTAATAAATATTCTAACTGCGTTGTGGGTTTTGCGTTAGAATATTTATTACTCCCAGTAATTCATCAAGTGGGTAATTGTGTTAGTAGTGATATTAGTTACCCAATTTACTAATTACTTTAACGTTAATAGCGACATAAAATAGGACTATATTGCGCTTCAATATTACTGATGCCTGGAAAATTATTACTACAATTATCAAATTATGATTTGAGCTTAGGCTAGTTACGTGACAGAAAATGTCAGAAAACATACCTTGTCTTACCTCCAGGGAACCGGGAAACAAATTTTCCATAATGCCAGGCCCATTCTGCAGCTACCATTACAAGAATAACTGTACATCGCATCAGCAAGATGACCCCATTTTTCTCTAATGCATCATGATGGTTTAGAGAAAATTGATTAGATGATTGGCAGCCTGATGGAGACCCCCCTCACCGTATGAAGGCATTGACCACATCATTAGAAGCAGCGTGAAGTATGAACTTTCATTTGGGGCTAATTATTAAGTTTGTCGGACATAGACTTTTATAATTATTAAACAAAAGTTGAAGAATTTCCTACACTGTATGAAACTAATGTTATAAGCATTACATTATTTAGAAGATCAAGAATATACAGAGATAATATCCAATAGTACAGCTTATATAGCTTGAACACGATCAATAAGATGAAAAAATAAAAGATCGAGGTTTTAGCAAATGTTAATGTTCAGATCTTGAGCAACATTTGAAGGTTAAGTGGCATCTTTCAACGTCTTGCGTAATTGCAGTTTTTTCTAATATTCGTATATTTTTGGTATGTATTGCTTTTTGTATGGCTCTGCTGTAGATACATATTAAGTATTTTCATTTCAATCATTTCTGCTGTATACCTACACTAGATGTCAACATTTTCATCGCCTCCACTACTGTCTGGCATTATTTTCTGTTGATCATTTCGTTGGTAGGTACTATATGGTTCTTTTCCTCTTATATATTATAACCTTATTTATAAAAAAAATTCATGCCAAAACAGTCAAAACAAACTTGAAAAAAAAGCGAAAATTTCGATTTTTTTATTTTTTTTGCCTTTTCGCCTGTATCTATTTTTTGGGCTCAGATAAGTGAAGGCATTGCTTCAAATAAAAAGTAGATTAAATTTCCTTTAAAATGGCGGGCGGAACAATTTTTTTGAATGAAAAATTACCGAGATATGGCCATTTGAACCTGGCTTTTTTTTGAATTTCATCCCTCGTAAGAATATTGTTTTCGTTCGCCTTTTATTGAAATTAATATTGTTTTACTATTGTTTAATTGCTGTGTGATGAATTTTATAACTAAAAACAGTGTACGACTTCAACCATACATGGAAATATTCTTACGTGACAATGCAACTGTGCCAAGTTCAAATGGCCATATCTCGGTCAATTTTCATTAAAAAAAATTGTTCTGGCCACCATATTAAAGGAAATTTCATCTACTTTTTTTATCTGAAGTAATACCTATACCTATCTAAACCCAAAAAAAGATAGAGGCAAAAGAGCAAAAAAAAATAAAAAAATAGAAATTTTCGCTTTTTTTTCAAGTTACGACTATTTCGGCATGAATTTTTTTTTTAATATCCAGAAAATGTTATTCCGATGGAAAATTTGATTCTTTACATAAAGTTTCATAAGAGATATATCTATTAGCAAATCAATAGACTATCCATCTAGTCGTTGGGGTGATTTTGACCCTTTTGTTTAATTGCTCACCGTATAGAATTTTACAGAAAGATGAAAATTATGACAACATTCAAAAGCAATGGCAAATACAAATGCGTAACTTTATGATACACATAGAAAGATATAGATAACATCTTATTATAGTATGTATATCTGTCGCAATTTCTAATAGACTAACCATAAGTTTGCTAACAATGCATTCGGTGTCGATATCGCTTATATTCGTAATATATCACATGTAAAAAGAAACAACTAAAGTTACTGCCACTTTTATTTGGTGTAAAATATTTGAATGTATGTATTTGTTACCCAGTACCTGTCAATTTGTTTAGTTAAAGGCAAAATGCTCCTCGATATAAATAGAAAGGTCAATGCATTATCACCCAACGAAATATTAAAACAATTTTGCTTAAAATAGCATACCAAATGTTTTATACGCCTCCGGGCAGTGCCATCAGTGACAGAAAACGTTTTTAATTAAAGTTGTTCCCACTATAAAATAATTATATAATTTATTTTTGTATAAAGCCACAAAAGTGTGTCATACTTCAAATGTATATATAGGAAATTTATTTATTTTGAAATGAAATTAATAAATTCCCTTTGTTAGGTACATGTCAAGTTTATTAACTAGATCATTATGTGACAATTTAAATAAGCTGAGCATGTTGAAAGGAATACGTCTAGTGCAAATGGAATTATATGTTCTCACTAGACTAAAGCAAGCAGCATACGGCATAATTAAAATGTAATATAAAGAAGTCATTGGTTCTTAATTGCTAACTATAAACATAACGATGCGTTCCCACTAAGGAATTATAATATAATTATATATGTAGTACATTGAGAACTGAGAACTTCGTATAATTTTTTTAAATTTTATTTGTTATATACCTTTCAATAATTAGAATAGCATACAGATTTCAATAATTAGAATAGACATAAGTATTCAACTTTAAGTAGAATATGTTGTAAAGTCATAAGAGACGTAAGAACGGTCAAACAAATGTATTTTACTAGGGAGTTAAATCAATCACGTAACATAGTAAAAACTTGGAAAATTTTTAACTCGTTTTTAAAAAATGATTTAAAAAGTTTTGAAAATATTGCAATATTGGAAAATGGAAAATAATAAAATATATTAATAACAAATCCGAACTCTGTTGTAGACAAATTTTCTTATTTTTTTACATCCAAAACCATCTTTGTTAAAAAGAAATTTTGCCTTTCAAAATTTTCTCACTAATATATCCTTTATAACACTTACAACACTTCTTCTTTTTTCTTTCAGCTCTTTTTTCTTTCAAAAGATATGTCGCTGAGTATATCTTGCGATATGTCAAAGGTTTTTGACTGCGTTGACCATAATATTTTACTTGAAAAACTTCGTTGTTACTGTAAGAGCAATAACTAAGACTAACTTTCTACAGAAAGTCTCTGAGTGTGATGTTTCACAGGGATCCTTACTGGGGCCAGTTTTCTTCTCGATCTACATAAATGATATTGTTTCTAGTTTAATTTTTCTCTGTTTGCTCATGATACAAGTATCACCATCAATAATAGAAACTATGAGGATTTAATATTTTTCACTCGGGAATATTGATTGGTTTAGTACTAAGAAATGATTACTAAATGTAGAAAAAAATATAACATGGCATTTAAACTATTCACAGAAAGGAACATAGATACAATAGTTACTAATGGTGTTATCAGTCCTACCAATCATATAAATTTTTTTGGGTATTTGTATTGACAAACAACTGGGATGGAATTTTCATGCGACGAATTAAATACTAAACTTTCAACTTAAAGGCCGTCTTGCTAATATTAGAATATAAAATTGATACCAATACAAATACCAATGTAGATTCAGGCAGGGAAAGAATATGGTGAAGCAAGTTTTTACTAAGAGGAATTCATTGTCAGTGTGAATTTCTGGAATATGGTAAAATCCTTTGGTAAAATACTTTGAATATGCTATAACAGCAGTAGTTTTATTTGTGAACTCTCAACAAGCATACGATAAAATAAAAAGAAAGTAATTACATGGAATGGATAGAAGAGGAGTAAAAAAAACAAGTTTTTAAAGGTTGCCACCAATAGAGCGAAAACATACAAGATTGGAGAAGTAGAGAATAAGAGTGTGCAGATGAATAGACTGGAATGAACACATTTATTCCAAAAAAATACTTCAGCTCTAGAATTTAAATATCTTTATTTCATACTTTTGACAGTGCAATCGAAGTTATACAGAAAAAATACCGACCCTAATGGTAATAAAAGGTTTACAGCATAATATGACGGTCAAGGCAATTTCATAGCCAAATGAGCGAAAACATACAAGATTGGAGAAGTAGAGAATAAGAGTATGCAGATGAATAGACTGGAATGAACACATTTATTGCAAAAAAATACTTCAGCTCCAGAATTTCCATATTTTTATTTCATACCCTTGACAGTGCAATCGAAGTTATACAGAAAAAATACCGACCCTGATGGTAATAAAAGGTTTACAGCATAATATGACGGTCAAGGCAACTTCATACCCAAATGCATGCATAAGCGTTCAGTGTAAGAGTATTAAGTATTTTATGGCCATGCACTATAAGGAATACATACTGTTGTAACTTTTTGAACTGAAAGGGATTGGCTGCAATTTAAAAATAGACTTCTGAAATTAACCTGGTTCTAGCTTGTCAATATATCTATATAATCGGGCAGTAGCGTACTGGGAAGCTTACTTATAAGAACAATAAACATTTATCGGGGTCGATATATAACATGTTTATACAATTCAAGAGAACAGGAAATGAGTGTACCTAAATAGCAAACTGAAATAATTATTAAACGAATATAAGAATCAAAGAACACACGATCGTACACTGCTAAGTAGGGGAAGTTGCTGTATTAGGCCAGCAGACAGGCCGGAAAAAAGGGGGTTTGGTCCGAATAAGTGAAGAAGTTTTGTTTTTATGGGAATCGATAGTTTTTTCAGTGTCGGCGTTGGAATGAGATATTTCAAAAGAAGGTGGCATCTGAACGTCCTTGTCAACGTCGACAATTTCCTCGAGATTATTTGCACACTTTTTTCCTTCACAGAAACTGCAAATAACAGAACAATGTAATCCATCTTTCCGGCACCCACGTGCTGCCCCACATCCTGTCTTACACTTGCATGATATAAATTTCAGTAGCTGGGGAGCAGGATCTGTCAATGTTGTTAGTGGAGTAAGTCCGGTGTTAGTCATTTTCCATCCCCATTTTCTGCATTTTTTTGCACTTTTGATCCCACAACTGTACCTAGTAATACGTACGAAAAGAATGTTGTCGTGCAGCTGCACTTGTGGGTGGCATACCAGCAATATTCTAGCGACTGTATTAAGGACAAGAAGCGTTCGTATCGATAGTTGTCCAGAGTGTTGTCAGTATTCCTTTTGCATGCATATAATGACAGAAGAAAATGCTTTCCGGTATTGGCAATGTCATCAGGATAGCTTTTGAGGCTTTTGAGGCTCAAGCTCAGAGTATCTTGATTAGAGGTTAATTTTTCTCAAGAACGGTAAGATACTTCAATTTCCCTTGCTGAAAAAGAGCCGATGTTGTGTCACAGTCGCTGAAGGTATGTAAAAAGAGGATATTTTTCTCAATGCAGCCATCACCACTGTGCGTAAAATATATTTGATATAGTAGAATATATATGCTGAGAGATATTTCCTTTTCCCGGCTTCTGGAAGGATACGTTTTGATGAGCTGACCCAGTGCTGTTAGAAGTGTAGGCGGACGATAATTCTATAGCCGTATTTACGATAAGTTTGTCTTCCGCAGCCTGTTTATCAATAATGTTAGCTTCTTCACATTTATTTTTCTGCATGGAGATGAAGCGCCGTTTGTTTATCTCATTTGACAGGAATTTGCTTTGTGCCACTGATTCATGAATTCATCAAATAGGATTTCTGTTGCCATTTTATGTCTGGATCTGCGTAGCCGTTCGGCGGTCTTTGTCCTATTATTTGTTGCTTTTTCGGGATATCCATCGAAAACTATGATAGAATTTTACGAGTAATACGTTCGTACGAACTGAACATAAAAATAAATGAAGTTCATATAAATAAATAAATAAAATTCCACCTAAAAGGTGCTGTAGATACGAATATTAAAGTAGTAGCACCGGATCTATCCATGAAAACTACTATATCAAATAATCAAATCAAATAAAAGCAAATGTAGAAGTGCAAAAGTAAATAAATACAAAAGCGATAAGATATAGGCCTGCAATGAATCGCCTGTAGCGTCTATACTATCAAACTTATGAGAATAATGTATAGGGCATTTCTTATAGCAAATTTCCTCTTCTTTAATATTTGTAATAACTATTTTGGCACTATGAGGCAGTGAAAGCGAGATATGAAAAAAAACCGTTTTGGGCGCCATCTTGGCAATACTTCCTCACTTATTCAGACCAAAAACTACCTGGCTACTGGGCGATATCTACCAATGCCAACCAATTGCCAACCAATTGCCAACCAATTGCCAACCAATTTGTCGGTGTGCCACAGGACTTTTGGGACAACACAATTTTTTCAGACGAAAAAGTTTTTCAATCCTGCTATGATGGCTCTTTGCGTGTATACCGCCCAAGAAATTGCCGATATGAAGAGCGCTATATAAATCCTACAGCTCGTAGTGGTCGCTTCTCTATCAACGTGTGGGCATGGATATGTTGCCAAGGAGCAGGTGTTACTTGGAGAATCAGAGAGCGTCTTACTGGTCAAAGCTACGCTCGCATTTTGGAATATATTATGTTACCTTCCGTTTCCATTTTATATCCCGAGAACTTCACTTTCCAGCAGGAAAATATTTTTATTTTCTCTTTCCTTTTTCCATATTTCAATTAAATTTATATTTCAGGTTAATTCTTCTATTCACAAATCACGAGTTGTTACTGAATGGCAGAATACAAACCATATTAACACTCTGCCTTGGCCCGCCGGAAGTCGCCGGATTTTAAATCCGATAGAAAATGTATGGGCACAAATGGAAAAAGACATGTATAGCAGAAATTTCCGACCAGCGAACGTAGAAGAACTGTGGTTGGCGATTGAAAATGCCTGGGAAAATATTGGCGAGGATTACACCAGGACACTAATATTGTCTATGAGAAATAGGCTTCAAAAAGTTATAAACGCGAATGGTGCTTGGACCAAATATTAATTCATAGTAATTTTCTTAAGTTCTCAGTTAGTTTGTTAATTTAATTGATTTTTTTACAAGAAACGTCCTTACCATATAGATTTTCCTTAATAAATACTGTATATAAAATGCTGTCACCCTATAACTGACAGATACTTCGACCTAAAATAATTTTGAATGTGATCTGTTTACAAAAGCCTGCTTCACAATGGGAAAATTTCCAAAATTTCTCATAAGAGTCGTTTACTTTTAATTGAACGGCACTGTACCATAAATAATTAAGTTTGTAGTATATCTAAGTGACAATTATTGTGACGTGTGATTTTTAAATTTTGATATTTTTCAATTTTTTGTGAGTTTTGTAATTGGGTCTTTCGACCTGTTAAATAATGTAGGTATATTTAAATAAATAAAATAAACAAATAAATAAATAAATAAGACACTGCAGAACAAAAATGCCATAAAGACTATGGGTCGCTAGCTGCATCATAATATATTCTTATTGTTGAGAAATCTTTTGCATAGTATAGTAAGTTGAAAATTTGCATAAATAATAGTAACACTCGGAGTAGTTTCCACAAACACCAAAACACTTTCACTTCGCTCGACGCGCGTTTCGCCAACCAAGTTGGCATCATCCGGAGACGATTAAAACTGTTTTAATCGTCTCCGGATGATGCCAACTTGGTTGGCGAAACGCGCGTCGAGCGAAGTGAAAGTGTTTTGGTGTTTGTGGAAACTACTCCGAGTGTTACAGTTACATCAAAGGTTCCACCCCTATCCAGTAATAAATAATAGTGTTTTAATTTTTGTTTCAAAACTTTTGTTACATACGTTATTGTAAATAAATCGAAATTGTAGTGTAGTTATTCGTTGATTTTATCATTTAAGCTTAAATCTGTTCCATATGTCATGCTTTAAAATGTAATCACAGATGAGTATAATAATAATATTTTCGGTTTTAAATATGAAGGCGCCATATCATATCTACGTATTATATTAAAGCGTAAAAAGTAAAATTTGATATACGCATTGTAATGCTCAATTAAATATTCAACTAGTGAGCTTTCTAAAAACAATAACCGATGCAGTAGCATTAGTCATAATAATATATTAGAAGTACATACATACCTTTCCAGCTATTTACAATTCCGAAAATAATTACTGTAGACGAAATATTACTTGTTCATGTATGTATTTAATTTTATTCTATTCGTAGCTACAATCTGCTGCATATTAATAACAAAACTGACACTTATTGCTAAACAATTCTAAACTTTTGTTGTTTCCCATATAAAGTAAAATAAAAACATTTAAATGTAGATAGAAAATCAGTTTTTATATAGGTAGCTGCCGAAAAGTCCCTAGTCTCTATTACATACGGTGGACAACGTAGCATCTCTTAAAGGAACCCTCACCTTGGGTCTTGCCATTGAATTGTCGGATTTTCCTTGAATTTACTCTTGAACTTCATGATTCCACAATTGTTTTAGCATGTCCTTATACCTATACACAAGAAAAGATCCTTATATCGCGTGGGATCATGCAAATAGTACCGTCGACTGAATAGGGAAGACACAAGCTTGCTGTGAATCGACAGTATGGGTCGACATATAAATGGCCTTACTCGAAGTTTGGCTTAAGTAACGTAAATGATGATAATCCATATCCATACTAATAAATAGTATTGAAGTGTCTGTTTGTAATGTCAAAATAACAGCTTTTTACTAAATGTATATGAAAGTGTATATACGGTACTTATATAACAAAAAAACAATAAACAAATTTTGTCTGTTTGTTCCGGCTAATCTCAGAAACGGCTGGACTGATTTTGACGGGACATTAACTGGCATATAGCTGATATTATAAGGAGTAACTTAGGTTACTTTTTTTTTAGAAAAAAAAAAAAGAAAAGAATTACGGATCCGCTAAATTGTTAACGTAAATTGCTTTGAGTACTAATCCTCGATTTTCGATTATAAAGTAGCTGTGTCCAGTACCGCGCGCGACGTCGTTAAATTAGCGTTAAATTCGCTAATGTTAACGCGCATTTTCTGAGCTTTTGGGCTTGGAGATTATTTAATTTAGATTATCGTACAAGCAAAATATTTTTTAAAGTCTGCCAGTAGCCAGCAATGCATAACAAAAAAAATATAACACAGTCGCGCCTCGATATAATCCATTATTATATGTTACTAAAGGTAGCAACAAAGGATGTTTGATATTTTTTGATATTTTTTGAGAATGTACACAACTAACAGTAATTTAAAATTATATTAGTATAAGTAACATTTTTAAAAAATATGTCATTGTTTCGTAAAAATCGTAGCACAATTTTTTGGAACCATCCGACTACAGTATAATATTATGTTCTCTTTTTTTTTAACTCTTGGGCAAATGAATGCATTTCTAAAATATATAGTTTTCTTGGAACAACAATATAGCAACAAATACATAACATTTTTAAATGGGTCCACTTTTTTTGGATGGGGGTTGGATAGACGTCTTTGTTTGGCCATATTGGCTGTCCAAGGCTATTTAGGTATTTATGTTTTGACCCTTGTGCATTCCTTTAGTAGCTTTAAGAAACCACGTTCAGTTTCGGAGGAACTTTCGAAATATTAAATAATAACAGACTAATAAAAAATTAC
>CAXKVY010010535.1:0-26230 GCA_964058915.1 Tetropium fuscum
ACTATTGCCTCTAAGGAATGTGACCTAAATCGTTTTTCACTTCCCAGTCTAGCGACACGTAGGTTAGTAGCAGGACAGGTATTTTTTAAGCTTTTACTTTATCACCGAAAAAAGGCACCGTAGTAAAATCGTTGAGTTACTCCACTCACATAACTTAATATGTTTACGTTTATTTTCTTAATAATACGTTTATTTTCTAAGAAATACAAAAGTAAAATTATTATCAAATGCAGGTATGGCGTATTTTGTTCTTCTTTTCCGTTTATTAAAGGTAAACAACTTGGCGTAGGGTAAGTATTTCGAAGTTTAGGTCCAGGACTAAAAGATACAAATATTCCATATACAACAAAAATATCGTGCTAAAGACAAATTAACAAGTGTTAAATTATAAAATGTGAAACATTCTATAGGATACTCTTCGTACATTTAAGTATTTAATGTAAAAAATAAAGTATGCAGCCAGAACTTGTAAGTAAAACCCTTGAGTGGGAAACATTTGTCAATCGGTCTTTTCGTCGT
This sequence comes from Tetropium fuscum, assembly GCA_964058915.1. Taxonomy (NCBI): domain Eukaryota; kingdom Metazoa; phylum Arthropoda; class Insecta; order Coleoptera; family Cerambycidae; genus Tetropium; species Tetropium fuscum. The sequence continues at coordinate 520 of CAXKVY010010535.1, forward strand.
TTGTAAATTGTAGGATGTGGCGTCACGACTTTGAACCTGTTTGAAAAGGTTCGCTGACCCGCAAGACTTTAATACTTTTTACAAATAATAAAGGGGATCCTCGTGGCTGTACTAAACAGAATTCATAACTTTAGGAGTATCTTCTCGATATTATGCACTATTCACGTAGCGGACATTAACTAAACTATCCGTCACTGGATATCGTCACTTATATATCGGTGACGGTCGGGTCGGTTCTCGACATATCTGCAATCTCCTAGTAACGCTTCGGCGTTTGTAGAACCGCTCTCCGCGCTACTCGAATGCTCGATTCACTTTCTATTCGTATTTCAAGACAATCGATATGACCTCTGATACCCGAATGGGGAGATCTAGTAATCTCTAGTATATTGCACAATGCCTGATTGTCATTTTTTTTTAAATTCCAACACTATCAAAAAGTAAAGATAGCAGAAAATATGATGCTGACATATTTTCTATGGAAACGATGCACCTAAGATTATTTTGCAGATATCCGTCATGGCGCTGAGATCTTAATTTGAATTTCCAAAACGCGGCGATGTAGTCCGCCTGCGAGATGCATAAAATATGCTAAAAAATTCGTCTTCTGCGCCATTTGTCAAAAAATGTGAGAAAGATTTTGAGCCTATTCGATCGAGAATGACAAAATTCATCAACAATTTTGGAGACGCCATCTGGAATATTTGTTGTGACAAATATATTGATGGTCTGCGATTAGGAAAACACTGGTAACGTTAAGAAAATAAAAGTAAAATCAGGCGTTTGCTGATGATACGCAGATTTATTTTGACTTCAACATCAGGATATTGAGCGTGCAACGGGTCTTATCGATGACGATCTTAAACTCTTAAGTGAACCTTCAGCTGATCATAATTTAAAATTCGTCCTACTAAATAATGTTTAATGTTGTTTGACAACAAAAAACAGGGTTTTCCCTTTACCCAAAAATGATTTTTCTGCCAAATCATAACTTGTTTGACCATTTAGAAGAGTATAATAATAAGGTGTCAATTGTTTACCTGCACATGGGGAGGTGTTGATAACGCATATATAACGGCATCTGCAATGTCTTCACCTTGAAGAATATTCTTTTGTATTGCTCTGAATGCTTCGCTTTCTCTATAATCATGAGGTATAATTTCTGTATCTACCCAACCAAGACTTACACTCTGAAATAAAAAAGGTCATGATAAGCTGGATGGTATACATAATTAAAGAATATAGTGAAGGTTCCAACCGTAATTTTTATTTTTGACTTCAATGCGTTCAATTCCAACCTTAATGTTTCTGCTAAGGCGGTGACTGCATGTTTGGAAGCCGGATATACGTTTACGAAACTTCCCGGTATATTAGGAACTTGATGGCCTGCTATGCTGTTAATGTGGATGATGTGCCCGTCTACGTTGTTAGCTCTCATGTCTTTGATAGCTTCTCTTATTCCGATACTCAAGCCGATTACATTGACACTAAATATATTTTGCCACTCTTTCGTTTCGCCATCTGTGAGAGATCCTGAAACCAGAACTCCCGCATTGTTGACGAGAATATGCACTGGGCCCAAGTTGTCTTTGATCCATTTAAGTGCTGCTAAAATGTCTTGTTCTTTGCTGATGTCTGTTTGCACGGGAAAGAGTTTCCCCTTTTCGCCAGAGAGTTTCTTCTTGAGGGCTGCTAAGCGGACCTTCCTTCCTGCCAAGGCTGCCACCTAAAATTTTAATTTATTTAAAGATTATTTGGAACTTGATAGTGGGGAAAAGTGCAATTTGATAAAATTGATTGCATGTCTACCATTAGCATTCTTCGAGGTCTAAATGTTTATTAGAATATCATGCAAGGTTTATTTTAGTTTTCACAATTCATCTTTTGTTAAGTCCAGTTACCGTTTATTTACTGGAATGAAATACAAAGAGAGTTTCTTTTAGTTTCACATTTCTACTATTAGGTATAAAACTTAATTTTCGATTAAATAATGTCGAAAACGTTAATGAAGACAAATTTTGATATACTTTATTTCATATAAAGTATATCTTTTTGTAGAATTTTCAATTTTCCATCGAAATGGTTTATTTAAAAAAAATGAACATAGTTTTTATGGCGAAAATGTTGAAACAAAAAGAAAAAAGAGCCAAGAATTTAATTTCGATTTTTAGTTTTTTTTGCTTATTTATTTATTTTTGCTTTTATTTTAACTTTTTGTGTCAGAGATAGGTATAGGCATTGCTTTATAGAAAAAAAAGTAGACAACATTTCCTTTAAAACGCTGGGTCGAAAAATATCTTTATTGACCGGTTAAAAATGGTTGAAAATGATTAAAAATTGACCGAAATATGGCCACTCGGCAAACATAGTTTTTTTTTCGATTTTTATCCCTCTTATACATATATTGTTTTCATTCTCATTTTGTTGAAAAAATTATTATTTTACTCAATAAAAAAAGGTATTTTAAGTTTATTGGTTGATAATATAAAACTATTCAAACAAATATGTCAGCAAATGCCAGATCAAGCTGAGGAAAGTCGACTGTGTTGTAGTACCACCGAATTTAAATTCGGTAATAATGATAATATTCCATATAATAGTGGTCTGAGTCGGAAAAAAGTCATTCATTTTAGCAAACTTTTTGTCCCAAACTTTTTTGTCGATTTGGGGGGTGGAGATGCCTTCCACAGAAGGGAAATATCGACGACCGTGCTCAGCATCCGCGAAAACGGGGAATTACGTTGAGTTTATCAAAAATGTTTTTTCAACCCTTTTTGAGGGTAGTTGGGGATAGTTGCACGGTGTTGGCCATCAGCGAGAACGGGGCATAGATGCAATTTTTGCCGATAAAAGAGAGCGAATCGGGAATTCTTATTTTGGGGGTTGTTTTTGGCCAATAGGGGGTAAACGCAAGCCGAAAAAGAAATTTGCCCTACGCCATCGTGTTCAGCGACCTCGAGAACGGGGGGGCGTAGGTAGTCTGGTCCTGGGGCAAAAAGTTTGCATACTCTTCGGACTTACAGACTCCACTATAACTGGTCATCTGCCGAATAGTTGACTATATCTCATTACGCCATCGATGGCGTGCAATGGTTCTTGTTTCGTATCTACTATAGTTAATATTCACTTTTAAAAATTCTATTTATAAAAAAGTTCTTGGTAGTGGTAAGAAATCCACAGCCGTTATTTATATAAATATTATTTCTTTTATATACTTATCCTTATCTGCCTTGAATTAGATGCTTCACTATCACTGATAACAATATAAGCTGCACTTGCAATAATTATTAAATCATTCCCCGACTGTTTTACCAGAAAGCTATTTGGTTGTATATACCTGCGAAAATAAACGAATGACAGAAAGCATTTGTTCGGACGTCTATGGACATAATGACACAAACGACAGTTTAAGCTCCAAAATACACAGAGGCTCAGTTCGAGTTCGAGAGGATTCCGAGATGTTGCGACGCGTTGAGGCGAGTGCATTTCGTCAACAAGTTGATCGTGATGGACGATGAAAAATATTTCACTTTGTCCAACTTTGATTACACATCATGCGGATGATGATATAAAGTATTGGCCAGATCTTGCTTCATGTAATTACGCGAGAACACAAGGGACTGAGGCCACCAACAACTTTGTACCGAAAGTAGAACATTCCCCCTAACCTACCTCGCCCTATTGAAGAGTTGTGGACAATGTTGAGTCGGAAAGTCTATAATAACGGATGGGAAGCATAAAATGGAGAACAATTGCGACGCCGTATATCCAGAAAAATTAGAGAAATCAACGCTGTGGTCGTCCAGAGGATGATGCAACGCATCAGAGGAATACTTGGGCAAATCGAAAATAACGATCCCTTGTCGATTATTTGAATTTTGTTTTTTAATACGGATAGTTAAGATAGATTGTTTAAAAATGTGATAAAAATATAAAACTATTTTTATAAGAGACATGCATTTGTTAGAATAGTTATTTATTATCAACCGATAAAGTTAAAACACGTTTTTTTAATTGAGTAAAATAAATTTTTTTCTACAAAATGAGAATGAAACCAATATCCTCATAAGAGGGATAAAAATTGAAAAAAGCTATATTCGAGAATAAATTGAACGAAATATGGCTATTTCGGCAATTTTTAAACCAAAATATTTTTCGATCCAGCATTTCAAAGGAAATTTTGTCTACTTTTTTTCTGTAAAGCAATGCCTATGCCTATCTCAGACCCAAAAAAAGTTATATGCAACTTATTATTATATTATTGAACGTCTTAATTCCTTATTGCCCTGTTCTTTAGGACATTATCAAAAGCCTATATCATTAGCTCGATGAGTGAAGAAGGTGTATCTGATATTGATAAAAAGGCAGCAGCCTGACAAAGTATGTCATATCTGCTGCAATCACCCAGGAAAGACTGGTCAGTATGACGAACTGTAACAACATTAATTTAGGTAAATATTAAATTAATAAAACATATGTTACATTATTTTGTTTGTAGTTCAATTCCTTCCGGATTTTCGTCAATATTTGGTCAGAAAGTGACACTTCAGTCCCTGTCATAAGGGAGTGAAGTTATTACTTCAGTCTCTAAAGTACGAAAGATATCTTTCACTTTTAGGTTACCTCTTTGGAGTAGAGAATATTAGGTTTCCTCAGAGGTGTTTCAAAATAACACTTATGAAAATCAAGATTAGATACTTTAGATGCATTTTAGCAAGAACTGGAAATATGTGGAAATGCACTTAAAAAATATTTCCAAATAATTATTTTAAATATCCCTATCGGATAAAACAATTTGATTTGATTATAATCAATTGATATAATAATTATGACTTCGTCATACCTTATAATATAATACACATTATTTTTAGCGAACATTATAGTTATCATAAATAGTAGCGAGAGAACCCAAATGATAATCTTGTCTGGACTCTGGATTACTATAAACCTCGCTTTAAAAAACGATACAAAATTTTGGGTAGATTTTTATAATTTACGCTTGCACTGTTACTTACCTGAAGGCCATTCTTCACCAGCTGTTCTGCAACGGCTGCGCCGATACCAGAACTCGCCCCGGTGACAACCGCCACTTTCCCGACCTATCTATCCAGTGAGCACCATTATCACAAGATATTTCACGGATACGGATACCTATAGATATAGATGAAAATAGAGTAGCCGAAATTCGACTCGCTTATATATATTATGTACTTCAGTTATTCAGCATTCGGCACTTGAGAATAATACGTACCTATCCAGAGACATTTTAATACAGGGAGATCCAACGGATCATTCATAAAACGCTAGAAGATCCGATCCATTATTGTTCTGAAAAGTGCAATGAGTCCGAGAGAGAAAATGGAAGATGGCGGCGAATTTAGCAACGCTGCTTCTTGGCCCTACCCAAGCCAAGCCGCCAAAGATTGTAGCTAACCTTAAAAATACTTACCGATGAAAAGTAACATTTTCCGGACTTTAATGATCCACCCTTCTACAAACTATACAAGAATGCACCATAATACCATAATTACATACTTATTGTTCATCTAAATCGAAATAAATACAAAGATTCATAGAACACACTCAAGAAAACACAAGTACACAACGGAGTTTTGGCACCCTTTCAACTTCTGCTTCCATTCATAAATCGTTCTTAACGTAAAACGCGAGTAAGAAGCATCAAGCGACGTTGCCGTTGTTGATAATCTCAAGACACAGTACATTTTCGGTTTCACCATAAATATATTATTAATGCAATAAGGCAATACAATAGGTTACTTTTACCAAGAAGCTATTTTAAATAACATTTTTGTATTCAAATGAATCAGATTCGTTTAAATTACCAAATTATTTGACATCTCTTATTTAAAGGGTATTTATTTATTTATTTAGATAAAGGATACAAACGGGACGAACCCAAAGGAGTATCCATAAATATTCAATGTTATTAAAAGACTTCAAGTAAATTTAACAGTAAGCATGGCATGATGCCGTTTGGGAGAGAAAAATGGACGACAAGGATAGAACGATCTTGTATCGGCCAAAAATGTAAACAATTCTGTCTCCCCGTATTAAACTGTCTCTGTACCTATCATTTCGTCATGCTGTTAATTTGTTGATTGTTAAAGTTTATTAAATAGTTATATATGTCCTGCGGACGGCCCTCGGGTTTATAAGTCGCCTGAAGGGCATACGCCTCTACTTAATAGCCGTGGCTTATACTGCATACACACTTTTATGTCTCACTAGTTTGTTATTGCATCCATAATATGAATATTGAGAAGATATAAAAATCAATTTGATGTTGCTATGGAAATATATTTGTTAAAATAAACAAGTTTAAAAAAACAGTTTTTTGTGTATCTAAGGCCCGCGCTAGCATAAAGTACACTTTATGTCCGCGTTTCTGTCTAGCCAGAGCCACCACCTGTTTGGTGGTGACCAATTGTGTTCTTTTAGCGTAAAAGTGTAAAAGTGAGCAAGTGTTGCTACCGCCGCCTGCGCATAAATCTCTTGTTGATGTAGCAAATACCAAATTTTGTAAACACTTATATGCAGGTGACTCTGTAGCGAGTTGTGCAGATAATATTTTTGATTTATTGTGATCGATAATATTATGTGAGAAGTGATTTAATAAAAAAAAAATAGTGCGGCATCTGTAAAATGACCGTCCATGTTTTGTGAACATCCTGTTGTTTTGCAATTGATATCCAGCCACATTTGTATTTAAAATCTGGTACGAGGAAAGATAAGCTTTAAAGAACTGAACCGTCATAATATAATTCATAGGTATGCTTTCGCCATTAATTCCACAACATTGTGCAATAGCTGTTCAGAGCACCACACAGACTATAATCAACTTAATATCTAAGTCCCACTGGCCATCAGACGTACAAGTATATAAAATACACGATATTTATTTCGGCTATTAAGTTTTCATTCCTACAGCAACATATCAACATATTTTTTTTATAATGGTGCTGTCTCTAGATAGATGGGTCGGGAAAGTAGCGGTCGTCACCGGCGCTAGTTCCGGTATAGGAGCAGCCATCGCCGAACAATTGGTGAAGGATGGCCTTCAAGTAAGTTAATTGCAAAATTTCATGTTCCTAGCTGTGTGTTGAAGAAAATAATAAAAGTGTCAATGATTCGGTTATAGACGTAAACTGAGGGAATTTTTGATAACATGAAGTTTAGATTATTTATATATCCCGCAATTACGTCTAATTGGATATATACAAAGAAATATAAAAAGAATGCATTTCTGAATATGATAATATCTATAATTACATATAGGTAAAAATAATAATAGTATTAATAATAATGCATTTATTGCCCAACCGAAAAAAACTAGAGGAAATAATTGTGCGGCATTTTACAAAGAAAACCAGTACCAATTACTACAGAAACGGTAAACCACATCACTATGCAATACAAAGGGATATTAAGTGTAAAATTGTATACCGCCACAATATCTTGTGAATAGAACTAGGGTCTCCAGTACGCGGCTTACCATATCGGTCGCTATCCCTCTTCAACTCATATAAATCCCATTTCCCTTCTCGCTCACTTAGAAGACCTGCATGAACAAGCCGGGGATTTATTGGAACAAGCCGGGGCTGCGTGTACAACTTAGTGCTCGATTTAGCCAATAATAATTTAAAATAAAAGAAAGAAATTAAATTGCTATTGCCCAGCAAGGACCACGGGGGGGTAAAAGCGCCCCTTGCCAGGATAGAACGTGGTTAGGTTACTTATTATTAGTATAGGTAAGACTGTTGGTAAAATTTATAACAAATTAACTCACCAATTTGCGGGATATGTTATTATTTGTACGTATAGTTACTCTCACATTGATATTTTCACTTGTTAGTAGCACCCTTGACAAAAACTCACATCAGAAATTCATATCATTATTCACTATCTGAAAATAAGCCACTTTCACTACTGTCTTCATTTACATTTATTATGACTGGTTTAACGGGAGTATCCCGGAGTATCCATGATAATATCGAGATCCCACCTTCTTGATTCCACCTTCTTCACATGGTCTATACATTTTGGAGGCAATCGAATTACCTCCATTCCTCTTGCTTTGGCCTTTTCATTCACTACATACTTCTTGAAAGCTGGAAAATGTTGCCTTGCCAGTGCCAACAATTCAGCTTTAAGTAGTGAATCATCGTGTTCAGTGTTTCTTTCTTCCAGCCAGTCTTTAATTTGCTCTTTCCCCCCTTCCAGTTGTGGGCAGCTGTTCTGTTCTACGAGAACGATTGGCGCACCGCATTCCATTAGTTTGCATATCAAACGAAAGCACTTATAGGAAACAATCATTCTATACATATATATATATATATATATATATATATATATATATATATATATATATATATATATATATATATATATACATATATATAAAATATATATATATATATATATATACATATATATAAAATATATATAAAATATATATATATATATATATATATAAAATATATATAAAGTCCTGATTTCATATTCATGCAAGATAATGGAAGACCACATGTAGCAAGAATTTGTGTTGAGTACTTGAATGAAGTCCATATTGATGTTATGAACTGGCCAGCACGAAGCCCGGATTTAAATCTCATCGAACACCTATGGGACATCATTAAGAGAGCAGTGAGACGACGTCTACCAGCCCCACAGAACCTTCAACAGCTGGAACAGATTACTCTTCATGAGTGGGATAATATTCCTCAACCCGTCATTCAAAACCTCATTAGAAGTATGCCACGGCGGATTCAGGCTGTAATCCGAGCTAGAGGTGGCAACACAACCTACTAGGGATCAGCTCACATAATTTTATTTCTCTGTTTTCCTTTGTTTTCTTGTTAATTAATAAATGTTTCTTCTCACCCTGAAAGTTTTTTCAATTGATTTCTGTATGGTGCGATAATTTTGAACCAATGCATCTAAAGACATGGACCAAAAAACAAAATGTAGGAAAGGAATGGTTCTTAACAAAAATTGGTATTTTTAAAGAATTTGGTTACGAAATTATTCCACCGAGTGTTTTAATATTAGGGTTATATAACAACCTTGTAGTTAGCCCTGTATAATACCTAAACCGTCCTTAGTTAACAAAAGAATGGATAGCAAGTTGAAATTAGTCGTTTTATCTACAGTATTCTAAAAAAATTATCAAAATTGGACTAAAAGTAAAAAAGTTATGAGACCTCAAATTTTAGCAAATATTAACGTGGTGCGATAATTTTCAACAGCAGTTTATGTCGTCAAAGTAGGACGTTTCTGAGAAAGCTTCAGCTAAAGGTGGAGAGCTTTTGTATTGCCAATATTTGTTTGTTAAGACTTGTACAGTAAGGGAGGTCATTTTAGTGTTTTTAGTGTTAAGGGAGTTTTCAGTGATTGATCTGTTTTTCATGAAACTTTTGGGCTACAAAAGACCTTCTAAATTCTAGGGGAGCCTGGTCGCATTCTACCAATAGCGCAGGGGTTGGTGTTAATTTTATAGCACCGACGCCAATTCGTAGAGCTTTGTTGTAAAGCTTGTTTAAAATTATTTCCTTTCTCGATAAAAAACTTACATATTGGTCCTGGGCGAATACACTTCCTTCATTGTTTATAAATATTACAACAAAATTATAGATCCGATAGGCACACTACAAAAAAATTAAACTGTAAAAAAAACTGTAAATCTGTAACTGTAAAACTGTAAAACTGTAAATTGACTGTAAAAATGGTGTAAACAGATGAGAAATATGGTATAGTTATATGCAGAATGACGACTAGATTTAAATAATGTTATTGTCATATTTTCGATTTATTATTATCGTGAATGTTATTCTATTTGAGATTTGATTTATTTAAAAAAAAATAGTGTGGTGACTGTGGTGTTTGTAAAATATCCGCTCCTGTTTTGTGAATACCTGTTGTTTCCCACTGATATCCAGCCACATTTGTACCTAGAACGCTTGCGCAATTGATTCCACAACATTATGCAATACGTTCAGGAGTTTAATTAAGCATCCTTCGCAGTATATAATCAACGAAATATCTCACATTCCCACCCGTCACCCGATATACTAGCAACTATATAAACGACACGATATTTTTATTCCCGCTACTGAGTTTTCATTCGTACAACAACGTAATTTTTTGATAATGGTGCTCTCTCTAGATAGATGGGTCGGGAAAGTGGCGGTCGTCACAGGGGCTAGTTCTGGTATAGGAGCAGCCATCGCCGAGCAATTGGTGAAGGATGGCCTTCAAGTAAGTTAGTTGCAAATTGTATATAGTTGTTTATTGAAGTACATATACCAAACTACATCATAGACAATTATTCAATTATAGACGACGACTGAGGGATTTTTTGACAACGTCAAGTTTAGGTTGTAATTATATAAGCGAAATATATTTACTTCGCAATGACAATAACTTGACAAATGCTTTATAATATTCAATTGACTTATGAATATTAGTACATAAATGATATAGATGACGTTATAATTTATATAATAATTATTCATAAGCGAATTGAATATTATAAAGTATTTGTATTTGTAAAGTTATTTATTTGCGAAATAAATATATTCTGTCAGATAATATCAACAAAATTCCTCGATATTTACTAAAGAAAAAAATATATAATTCTAATATCTGTATAATTATTACATGACTATGCATATTATATCAAGGATGTTACTAACTTAGTAGTATATAATTAGTTGTACATTTGTCATTCTATATACAAGGTTGAATCATGCAGCAAAAATGAAACACTTGAAGAAGTTATTTTTAAATTTAATCTACCCTGACATTATTCCAGGCAATAGAGACTAAATAAAGGACTCACCGGGAAAAAATAGTAGGATTTAGTTTTATATGCTAACTTTATGTGTTTTGTATCCGGATTCAGAATTTTTCACTTCCCACCAAAATATCTCACCGGATATAACTCCATTTTGAAAATATGGCGCAAAGAAACAATTTTTTTTCACAAAAACTCAAAGTGGATCTAGAGAGAAATATGGGTCGAAAGCAGACCTCTCGAATTAAAAAAACTTTTCCCCAATCTGTCAAATCGGGTCCTCCCATCATTTTAGCATGGTTTATGCGGACTGGGTGAAGGGGGAGGGGGTAACGAACAATTATAACATGGAAAAGTCGTTTTTAATGCATATCGCGGCGGCTTTCGACTACGCAAAAAAAAAGTTGTGGTAGTAAATGAAGAGTACAAATCATACACGCTCATTCGTAAGATAAGCGAAATCGGATAATTAGTTCGTGAGATATCCCGAATCGTATTTTCGCAAATAGGAAAAATCAAATTGGTTTTTCATAGAGGCGGAGTTGGGGCTCAATTTTTTTTTTGAAGAAGAAGAATTGTTATGAAGGAAATACGAGGCGGTGGGCTGAAGGTGGTGGGATAATTATGAGAATGGAGGAGGGAGAGGGGGAAAATTATTTTTTTAAATGTTCATAACATGAATATTGACCGATCTTAAAAAATCAAACGGGTTCTCCTTTGTTTCTTCATACGCTTCATACGATTTTTATGTTCATATGTTAATTTATTTATTTATGTACTTTATGAATGATGTTGCCTGTATCATTTGCAATAGTTAGTAATGTATATTCATAGGTACCTGTGTTTGTTTTTTCTTGATTATTTTCTCACTTTGGGTTATGAATAAACTAGCGAATAAACTAGTATTATAAATTATTTGGTTTTATAACACCCAAAACCTATTACCCGATACTGCTACCCGCTTGATTACTGATTCGTCAGTTCAGTCGAAATTGGAAATTTTTAGAAAGCGCGTAGGGTACCATTGCTCACAATTGAGCACAAAACGCAATCGAGCAAGCCAAAAATATTGTTTAAAACTTTAAAGCAGGTATGGGCAACTTTTGCTTAGCTGAAGGCGTAACTCCAGGACTTAATCAGGTCGCGGGCCGTAGGCAAGAAATAAGTATGTAGTAGTGAATAAAGAAGCCACAGAAGTTAGAAAAATCAAATGAAAATTAATGAGATAGTTGAGTTTGAAGCTGAGAAACAAGATGATCACTGATATTAGGGGTCAATATCAGTAGTACATAGGCACAAAGTGTTTTCTAAATTAACATCTGTAAGTCGAGTACGATGCTTATTTTTATTAATTTTCATGATTGAAAAAAGCTGCTCACATTTATACATGCTTCCGATTGTGCAAATTATTTTTCTTGCTCTTGGTGTGGATACTTTTCTTCAGAAAGCTATGTTCTGTAAAAGTCTCTTAGTTCCACATCATCAAATTTAGGCTTCAAATATGAGTCTTCCTGAGGCTCGATCAACTCCTTTTGTAGGTGAAGCGGAGCATCTTCCACATTACACTTACAAGGATTTGCAAAAATATTAAAAGCGCTATCCATATTCTTAAAATCGGAAAATCGATGAGTGAATTGCTCTGACGGTAGTTCAAGTTCATTAGAATGGCGATACGGTCGCTATGCTATGCAATTTCAAATTCCTTTTGAAATTGCGAATACCAAAGAATATACGGAGCACTGCTTCCGAAGAATGTCGACTACGTTGCTGGCTGATGCAGTAGCAGACATAACCTGATGCAGTAGCAGACCTAACGCCACGGAGGATGGAAATCTTTCACAGTAGCTGAGGGCTATGTGGATGCGTCAATAAATAACAAACTTGAAATAGCTAACAAAATATTGAATCACTTACCCCACACTTCTACGGTTCGAAACACAATATCATCAAAACATTCACAAGAAAATAGCATTTTAGACACACTTGACCACTACTATTACTCAAACAGAATATAACACACTAAACTCAGAAAATTATCGTACCCCAATTCGGACCGACCGATAATTATACAAAATTATTCCAATTTTACTATTAACATCAAAGGTTCAGAGACAATGTAGTCATATATAAGTACATTTCTGTAAATTAAAGTAAGTTTAAAAATAAGGTGTTGTTGTACGTTGTCCTGTTTTTTAAGTTAAATTAAAGACTTCTAATATTTTTCTGTGCAATTTTATGCTTTGCCACTATGCAAACTTGAACGTAAAAGGCCGGAAAAGTCTATTCAGGCTGTTTACTTGAAGTAGATAGAAAAACATAACCTTTCGTTATTGTTTTCTAACCGAGAGACGTATTTTCTTGACACATTCGAATATAAATATATTTAGAGGCGAAATTCGATTTACATCTTAACGATGTCGGAAGATTCCCTCGAAATAGAAATAGGTACCTTTAATTTATGTTTGAATTATGATTGTATAGTGATTCATTGAACATAAATATCTGCAGAATATATTTCTAATTTGTTTTTGTTTTTTTCAATAGTAAGTAAAGTTTTTACACTAAATAAATACAATTTTATATAGGTTGTGGCTCTGGCGAGACGGAAGGACCGCCTGGAAAAACTGAAGGAGGGTCTCCTCGACAAAAAAGGGAAACTCTTCCCCGTTCAAGCAGACATTAGTAAGGAAGCAGACATTTTAGCAGCATTCAAATGGATCAAAGGCAACTTGGGCCCAGTGCACATTCTCGTCAACAACGCCGGAGTCATGCCACAAGGAACTCTGACAGATGGCGAAACAAAATTATGGGAAAACATATTCAGAGTAAACGTAATAGGTTTAAGTATAGCAACAAGAGAAGCTATAAAAGATATGAGATCCAACAACGTAGACGGGCATATAATACATATAAACAGCGTCGTAGGGCACACGGTACTGGATTTCCCAGGCCTCAATGCATATCCTGCCTCAAAGTTTGCAGTGACAGCTTTAGCAGAAACTTTAAGGTTGGAACTGAACGCGCTGAAGTCGAAAATTAAAATTACTGTAAGTGCTATTATACTATATATTTATTACATTCCTTACTAATATTATTTTACTTATTCCAGAGCATCAGCCCAGGAGCTGTAGATACAGAACTGATACCTGATGAGTATAAAAAGACTCAAGCGTTCAAAGAAAATGAAAAAGACATTCTAAAGGGTCAAGACATTACAGATGCCGTCATATATGCATTGTCCACACCACCCCATGTACAGGTAAGTACCTGCATGGATTATATATAACTTTTATGTTCAAGTTTAGCCAATTTTATACGGTATTTATTAACAGTTTTATGTCCATTGTCCACCTTTTCATTTTACATTGACCGTTATTTTTTTCAGATACAGGAACTTACTATACGCCCAGTCTTAGAGCATTTCATATAAGCCGGAAGGAACGGACCCTAGTGATTTCCAAAACGTAAATGGGCTTCTGATTCCTGTGCAATAGGATTGGCGACAAGTCGTTTGATGCAATTATAAACTTGTTGCAATATTTTAGTGAAGTCAACTGACAATACATGTTCATATATATGTCTATTAATAATCTCTTCAAGAAGTAATAAAGTCAGAGCGTTGATTGAAGGGTCAGAGATAATGATGGAGTTAACTATTCAGTTTCCGAAAAGGTGTATAATATAATGAAAAAACTTGTTCATCATGTTGACATATTCACAACCTTATATATAAGTATGTAAAATAAATTACGACAGCATGAAAATATAATAAACGTAAAGTACACTAATTAATATTAATAACTTAAAATTGCAAGAGAGTAGCACAATACAAGGAACGGCATGTGAACTTATAACGAAAACAGAAAATCCCGAAAATGTATTTTCATTATCTACATTCCCAATAAGAGCAATTGTATATTTTACAAGAAATTAAAATACCTATTGTTTTGTTTTTCGTGAGATGAGAATTTAGGGCGCCCATGTGGAACGCCCGAAGTCGATATATATTTTCTAGATCACCATATTCGATAATATAATTAACAAATAAATTAAAGTATCTGAGAGACCAAGAACTTTTATTACCAAGATTTTTTATTGTACATCTTTTGGCCACGAATCCGTATTGATCTGGTGATATTGTAACGTTGTAGATATGGTATAAGATTATTTGAAGTACTTTATTGAAGTTTCATAATATGGCGATTGACGTATAATTGGTTATAACGGATGGATTTCCAGTTTTTAAAATAGAGCATATTCTGGTACGTTTTTGGACACATTCTTTGTCGGGATCTACGCAGCAAAACGTCGGAAGCAGAGTTTGCCGCTTCAACTATATTTGGGGGTGTGCTGCGGTGTACATGATTCACTGTATTCACTTTCTAAGTCCATAATAATCATATAACATTCTACTAAATTTTAAAGGGATTGTCACAATGTGAATTATTAATTATTTGTTTAGTCGTTGCTATGGTATAGGTAATAGGTAAATGAAAGTTTTTCTTTTATCATTGTATAAATTGTACTATAAATTTACACTATAAACTATAAAAATATATGAATCTATAAATTTGCTAATTTCAGTGAAAATATGTCTACTCTCACATACCTATATGACTAGAAAAAATGTAACACTTAGTCAATCACGAAAAATTACCTATTTAGTTACCCTTGAGGCCCATCTAAACATTTTTCTTAGGGTTCATATCTGGCCATTGTAATACATAATAATTGTTCCATATTAGTATTCCGAAACCATGTCTCCAATTTTATTGCACAGGAGTGTAGGACGTAGGTACAGTAGTTCATAATTTAATTTTTTTTTATAATAGATATATTATGTGATAATATTGTTTTAGAAAATAAACGCATTTAAAAACCACGTTAGTGTTGTTATTTTGTTTAGATACACTGCAAATTTTTGGAATGGTTCACCTAAAAAATTGTCCACTTTGATGAGTTGTAACTCTTGAAAGGATGGATGTATCTTTGAAAGGTTTTTTTGTCAGAAAGAGTATTCCTTCAGTAGCGAGTGTGTATAATTGCATTCATTTGCGATTATTGATATTGATTTTACAGGGTGATTGTCAAGCTATGATTTTTCTTTCAATTTTTTTGAGGTGTACAAGGTAAACGGGTAACCCTGTATATTTCATTGTAAGGTCATCATATAGCCTCATATCTTAGTTATGCATAATTTTTTGAATTTGGGTCATAAATCATTTTTGTCAAAAGATATGATTTTTAATACAAATATGTATACGCAAAATGTCAAAAAGGAAGTTTATTATAAATTTTTAACGCAATAACAATAAAGAATGAATTTAAAATTTTAAACATTAATTAATAATGGGTGGGGTTACCTCTACTCCTTATCACCTCCTGACAACTTTGGGGCATGATGACGTTATTGATTTTTATTGTTGCTGATGACGTTATTGATTAGATCACCCGGGATGGCCTCCTATACTTCTTGAAATGCATTTCCCAGCTCTTCAATCCCACGTGGTTCCACTTCGCGATCCAACATTCTTCTTTGGAGCGCATCCTACACGTTTTCGATGAGGTTGAGGTCCGGCGAAAGTGCCGGCCATTCCATTCTCGTGATATTTTCTTGCTGAAAAAATTCGTTCACCATGTTGACTCGATGTGGTCTGGCGTTATCGTCCATATAGACAAACTGTTCACCCATTTGATGAGACAGAGGAAGAACTATTGGCTCCAGAATTCTTTCCAAGTATCGCAAAGCTGTTACTGTCTCATGGACAAAAAGTACAAGTTCAGTACGATGGTCTATTGATATCCCACCCCAAAATGTTATTGAGCGACCACCCAAAGGTGTAACGCCTACCGTACAATCTTCTTCGTAACGTTCATTCGCTCTTCGCCATACACACAGGCGGTTGGAATCCGGACTTTCAGAAAACCGTGATTCGTCTATGAAAAGACATTGGGGCCAGCTATTTGCATTCCAGTTTTGATGATTCAAAGCAAATTCCAGACGTCTTTTATGCTCAAGAGTCCACTTTGGATGCCTAGCTGGTCATCTGGAGTGAAGTCCACCTTCATGCAATCGTTTTCTTATTGTTGATGTTGAAATGATGTTACCCGTGGCCACTTGGAGTGTACGTTTCAGTTGGGTAGCATTAGTTCGTCTGTTCTGCAGAGCGGTTCTTCTTAGAAAACGATCTTCTGCTGGATTTGTTACCCTTCGGCGTCCACCTCCTCGTGTATATTACGGGGAGTTTTTGTTTTGGTGTATCCAAGCTCGATTGACCATGCAATATTAATTAAAGCGTCGAGCTACTTCTCTCCGTAAAACACCAGCCGAAACCATTCCAATTATTCTTTCAATAATTGCACCTTGTAGACGCGGCATTGTTACAAACAATTCAATTGACATCTGTCAATTCCAAAGCAATATTTTATTTTTTCATGCAAATAGACAAGTGGAAAAAAATTACACAATATCCTCAAAGAACAGTGAGATGACCAACAATCAAAAAATTATGCATAGCTATGAGAGCATATGAGAAGATGAGTATATGATGACCTTACAATGAAATATACAGGGTGACTCGTTTACCTCCTGTACATAAAAAAAATGATAGAAAAATCATAGCTCTACAAATCACCCTGTAAAATCAATATCAATATTCGCGAATGAATGCCCATATAGCAATGAATAACCATATTAGTTAGGTTATGAAAATCCGAATGCGAATTTTGAAATGGGTTCCTAAACACACTTCAGCAAATTTGACTACCATGTATTTCTTATGGGAGATTAAAAAGAGATTCAGAAGAGATTTTCAGACCGGAATTTCTCGGGTTTTGGGTATTTCTTAGTATTTAAATCTATTAAACGTCAAACTTTAAACATATTTCTCTACAATTCAAACTCAATTTGTTTTTTAGACCTATGAGTTAAATATACAAAAAATTTGAAATGAAAGTGTCTGTTTATTAATATATATATATATATGTATATATATATATATATATATATATATATATATATATATATATATATATATATATATATATATATATATATATATATATATATATATATATATATAATATATATATATATATATATATATATATATATATATATATATATATATATATATATATATATATATATATATATATATATATATATATATATATATATAAATATATATATAAATATATATATATATATATATATATATATATATATATATATATATATATATATATATATATATATATATATATATATATATATATATATATATATATATATATATATATATATATATATATATATATATATATATATATATATATATATATATATATATATATATATATATATATATATATACATACATACATAAAATACATATAATGCAAATTAATGGAAGCGTCATCACGATCTCATTTTCTGCACTATCATCACCACTGGATAAACATAATAAAAATAAACAAATTAATCCAGTGGCGCGCTTATTTTATTCCCTTCATTACTCAAAATGAGCTTCGCATATAATCAAAACGAATCATTTAATATTATCCAAATCTTGAAAGTTGGCCGTTACGTCATATTTATAACCCATACGAATCATATTAGCACTGCACTAGTTAAATGAATGCGTGTCGAAACGACTCGTCCGGATGTATACAAACTTTACTCGTTGACAGATGAAATACGTGAACATAACAACACATAACCTACAATTTGTATATTAAAATCATGATGACTAGAGGCAAGACGGACCTTGGTTCGAGCTGTGGGACCTTTTCCGTTGGCAAAATGGCATCCTAGTGCGCGTATCTATAAATAGCTTAGTGCGGGTGCCCATAAACTGTAATATAACCAAATTCTGTCAGAAATTTGAACCGGTGCGTCGCTGCTGCGGGTACGGCGCTAATCAAGAGTAATCGATAAGTCGATCGATATTATTCTCGCTAGTTACGATGTACGGAATCATGCCCTTTCTTTCTTTTCCGTGCAGTAGCTTACAACAACGTTTGTCGGATATAGCAACAGACAGAGATATAATAGTCTTCTTTGTGTGGTCTTTCTCAGAATGCCTAGTAGTCGCAAAGATTATAGAGTGAGAAGGAATCAAGATGCTCATTAATTGCAATCCATGAATAAGAGGAAGACATATCTGAGACAAAAGACAACGCAATAGTGCAGATATAATAACTCTACTCCTGATTGTAACCGCAGTGGTTAACCCAGAAGTCAGAGGCTTATGCGGCAGAGGGATGGCGTATTATTATTTCGCGGGCAGCATGTACAACTAATAAATTTGAACCCTTACGTAATTTAACTGTTAAAGATAATACTAATGAAACACCAGTACAATTGAATGGAGGCAAACTTGTCGAACAATATATGTAAAGCTTTACCAAACGGTACAATGAAATTAAACACTAAAGGCATAGAAATGTATCAAAAACGTATTAGACATTTAAAAAGCGAAAAAATTATTCGCCTCACGTCACACGTATCAATTAATATAGAGCTCGCTATTACCGATTACGCCGTGGTAGCAAAAATTCTTAAAATAACTTAACGAAAACCGGTACAATGTTAATTTAAGCTATAGTGTTTTAGTTTGATATACAAACTAAAGCAAAAAATTGTGCGGCATTTTACAAAGAAAACCCGTACCAATTACTACAGAATCGGTAAATCACATCACTATGCAATACAAAAGGATATTTAGTGTAAAATTGTATACCGCCACAATTTCTTGTGAAAAAAACTAGGGTCTCCAGTCCGCGGCTTACATATCGGTCGCTATCCCTCTTCAGTTCATATAAATCTCATTTCCCCCTTCTCGCTCACTTAGAAGACACCTGCATGAACAAGCCGGCGATTTACTGGCTTTACTGCTCAGTGGCGTGTCATCATGCGCAACCAAGGAGAAGTGACTTCAAAGATGTTTTATTATGTCATATTCATATATGTGCAAAACTTTAAGCCAAAAAATTATTTAGTTTTGAATATATTCAAAATATATTGAAAAAAATTTGCATACTGCGTGTACAACTTAGTGCTCAATTTAGCCAAAAACAATTTAAAATAAAATAAAAGAAATTAAATTACGCCCCTTGCCAGAATATAACTTGGTTAGGTAACTTATTATTAGTATAGGTAAGACTGTTAGTAAAATTTATAGCAAATTAACTCACCAATTTGCGGGATATGTTATTATTTGCACAAATAGTTACACTCACATTGGTATTTTTCACTGTCACTTATTAGTAGCACAAAAACTCACATCAGAAATTATCATTAAATGTGAGGAAATGCTCTTTTCATTAAATGTGAGATCTTTTCGGGGCTTTGCTTTTTTACTCCTTGATGTGCCTAGTTCTTCCATTGCACTACTCTATATAAAACCACTATAACCTATAAACACTATACGCTATATTTTATAAATACTATAATACTATAATAACACTATAAAATATTAACTACAACCAATGATTTTACAAACACTAGACACAATTATTATAAAAATACTCGAGCACATCTTTTACATTTCACGTACACGTTCGATGTCGCGTTGTAAACACCTACCTAATACGGTCAAGGACATAATAACTCATTGAACACCTACAACTGCCACTAAGAAAACAACAAAAAATATTCATTAATACAACGCGCGAAATTATACCTATATGCGTGCGTCCTCACCCTATAGATGTCTTTCAGGCGATACCAACAGATGGAACAATAAAAACAAATACACTTGCACTTCGCATCCATTTGCAATTTGTTTGTTTTATTTCCTATATTAGGATAATTGCGCGCGCCACTGAGCACCGCATTCCCTTAATTTGCATATCAAACGAAAGCACTATAACAAGTTTTATTTGATCATTACCCCTTGGTTTGTATTTTTTTTACTTATAATCACAATGAATTTTTGAGTTTAAGTTCACATTAATGAACTTAAACTCAAAAATTCATCTTGTTTGCAATATTTGCTTGGCAAAAACCTATGCGCAGTCTCCAATTGCCCCCCACATACTCGGCGCCTATGCAATTTCTATGTACAATAATTATGTTAGATTTAAATATGTTATCGGGATGACTGTGTTGTAATAGTGGAGCGTATTTAGACGGCACCGATTCTACATAACAAGTCACTTTAGTGTTTACTAGCCAACGGGAAATTTTCGAATAGCGAATAGCAAAAATAGCAAAAATCTCGAATAGCAAAAATGGTTATCTCAATGGACAGATGGGTCGGCAAAGTGGCCGTAGTGACGGGAGCCAGCTCTGGAATAGGTTACGCTCTAGCTGAACGACTTGTTAAGGAGGGACTTCAAGTAAGTATTGAAATGCGTATTATTCATAACATTTGTAATCATACATTCTAATTTATTAAATTAAATATTGACCACGTGAAAGACATTCTACATACCGACAGTGTTTTAAAATATCCACTGACCATATTGCTATATGGTCTAGGATTTCACGAGAGTCGAAATTCGAGATGTCTCGTCTCGTCTCGATTTTGAGATGAGATAGAGACGTGATTGGATGGGTTTTTTCGAGACGAGATCGAGAAAAACACTTCGAATCGATTCGATTCATTTTAAACATAAGAAAATTAACAAAGCACAAAAAATAACAAAGCAAATAATAAAGGTAAAAACATTTTAAAAAATCATTTACATAATGTACAGGGTTACCTACAGCTGTTATTTTATTACGGGAGATAGAAAAAACTTAACATAAAAAAAATAAAAAAGTTATATAACTTTAAACGTAAATATAATAAACGGCGATATACCGGGTGCCTACGCTATTACTAGCCAGCCTATAACTTCCTTGTAAAAAAATATATCAATTTAAAATTTTGGTATGTTATATGGTTGACAATGGTTCATAGCTTGATTGCTTCAATATCTGATTGTCATTTCCGGTTTAACCGGAAACAGTATAAACTTTGTTATTTTTAATGGAACACCCTATATATTATTAGAAACTTAGATTGCCCAGAAATTCTAGATTCAAAACATGTAGAATAACCTATATCTATCTTTGACAGTTTTCGAGAAAATGGCGGTTGAAAATGTCATATCAATGATAAATTACTTCATTTTGACATAAAACAAATAAATGTAGGAACAAATCTGATACGGTTATTTAAATTTTTTGAGGAGTAAAATTTGTTAGTCATAGAAATTTCATTTCCGGCTGTACCGGAAGTACTACGAAAAGTGATTTTCAGGCTCAAATTACTTCGATATTTTTAATGGAACACCCTGTAGTGAACCTTAAATTTACATTCTACTAACCTTTCTGGATATTTTTTGTAACTAGTGTCCCCGGTCTAAACCTAATAGGTTATGAGATATCGGCGACTGAATGTTTGCGAATGCAGATTTATGACGTATTTATAGTGCAGTTGAACATTCAGTTGCTGATATCTCATAAACTATTAGGTTTAGACAGGGGACACTAGAAACAAAAAATATCTAGAAAGGTTAGTAGAATGTAAATTTAATGTTCAATATAGGGCGTTCCATTAAAACTATTCAAGTAATTTGAGTCTGAACATCACTTTTCGTAGTACTTCCGGTTCAGCCGGAAATAAAAAAATTATGACTTTATCAAATTTTACTCACCAAAAAACTTCAATAGCCATAACAGATTTGTTCCTGCATTCATTTGTTTTATGTGAAAATGAAATAATTTGTGATTGATATAACATATTCAGCCGCCATTTTCTCGAAAACTGTCAAAGATAGATATAGGGTATGCTACATGTTTTGGACCTAGAATTTGCTGTTCAATCTAAATTTCGAATAACATACTAGGTATTCCATTAAAAATAACAAAGTGTATACTGTTTCCGGTTAAACCGGAAATGAAAGTCAGGTCTTGAAGCAATCAAACTGTGCACCGTAGTCAACCATACAACTTCTCAAAATTTGAAATCGATATCTTGTTTTACAAGGAAGTAATAGTCGGTATAATAAATGCCAACAAATTATATATTTTTGAAATAAGAAAAGACTTTTCATTTTATCTACTAATATGTAGGGTGTTCCATTTAAGAAAATGTAACATTTTATTTTGTCAACTTTGTGTGCTCAATTTTTTTTCTGAAAATTTTTGAAAAAAATTTCTGAAAAAATCTTGAGACTTTTGCATTTAAAGTTTCTTTTAAGTATATCATCCATAATAACGGTTCTTACACGTGGCCTTTAGTTCATAGGTAATTTTTTTAATACAAAAAAAATTTACCATATATTTTGATGACTTGTGTTATATACCATATACATAATATTTTTGAATAACGTTCAGTTTTTGTTTTTGAGACTCACGAAATTTCGAGAATTTCGAATCGAGATCAAGAAATTGTCTTCAAGAAATACATCGAGACGAGAGTTTGTTAATGTCTCGTGTCGACGAGAAATTGCCTTTTAGACGATGAAACCTAAATATGGTCACATACATTTTTGTGCAAGATTTTTCTGTTGTATTTCCCAGAAATCCAAATTCCATATTTCCATATTTTATAAGAGTGGAGACAAAAATTCCAAGACCAATTCTATAAAATATCTTTACTCTTAATAACATAATTCTTCGAACTTAATTTCGCAATTAACTGGTTTTATGAGATTTTTATTATTCTCCTATTATTATTCTATTTTTTATTATTTTTATTATTATTTTATATCGACTTTAATTAATATGAGGATTTTGCTACAAGCAGACAATTAAGATATCAAGTTGTTTTTAGTTGTTTCAGAAACTATCATCTGATCTGATAATGACGTTATATTATAAATATTTAGTTATATAAATGTTATTGCCGCACTGTGGTATAAAATTTTTATAAAATAATTTAATTTACTAGCTATTCTATCGGGTATTTTAATCCCAAATGCGTTTATAAGATTTTTTGAACAGTCTTTGGGTATTTTGTAGCTGTTGTATCAACGTTTTTATGATAGTTAGAAAATAATTTTATCACGGAACGCAAATTTATCTCTGCGGAAGCTTTGGAACAATAAAACTGAAATGTCGCTAAAGCAAAAGCTTACATAACAAATTTTCTAGTTGGGTTTTAGGTATAATTACTGTACTCTGGTGAACATAGGTCTGTTAGATTAAAATAACCGATCGTTGACAATTAGTTCCATTAGCTATAGATATACGTTATTACACTTTACTAGCTGAACGATTAACGATTGCGCTTTCCTTTTATAGGAAACGAGTGAGAGGATCGTCATTTAATGTTGCTTTAGAGTTAAATGGGGCCCTAAAAACATTTATTCATTATAACACATTTTGAATAGTAATACAATAATCATAATAAAAAAATGACGCAACAGAAAAAATTGTCCTGTATTTCTTAATATTGGTGTCAATAAAATCAGAAATATTTCTAGGTTGCTGCATTGGCAAGAAGAAAAGATCGACTGGAACAACTCGCGGCAAAAGTATCAGGAGAAAGCGGGAAACTATTTCCCATACCAACAGACGTAAGCAAAGAAGAAGACATCTTAAAGGCGTTTAAATGGATCAGGGAAAACTTAGGGCCTGTTCACATTCTCATCAATAACGCCGCAGTCTCACCCTCTGGAAACCTTTACGATGGAGATACTAAAACGTGGGAAGCCATATTTAAGACTAACGTACTCGGTTTGTGTATTGGCACAAGAGAAGCGATTAAAGATATGAAGGATAACCACGTAGACGGGCATATAATCCATATAAACAGCATCGCAGGACATCAAGTACTCAATTTGCCAGGAATCAACGTATATACCGCTGCAAAATACGCTGTGACGGCGCTAGCAGAGACCTTACGATTAGAGTTGAACACGTTGAAGTCAAAAATAAAGATAACGGTAATATAAATATCTATATATATATATATATATATATATATATATATATATATATATATATATATATATATATATATATATATATATATATATATATATATATATATATATACATATATATATATATATATATATATATATATATATATATATATATATATATATATATATATATATATATATATATATATCTGTGTGTTGTGCTTAAAAATAAAAAAAATTAAGAAAATACTGCTAAATAAAAACATTTCTATTTTAGAGTGTTAGTCCAGGTGTAGTTCAGACCGAAATGATCACTGGCAATGGAGTAGCTCTGCTTCCAGGATTTCAAGAAATGATATCACAACAAGCAATTCTATTACCTGAAGACCTTGCAGATGCCGTTATCTATGCGTTGTCCACACCTCCACATGTCCAGGTAATGTTTAATATCCTTATCTCATTACTTAAACTTAAAATTTGTACAATCTTATGTACTCTTATATGCATTTTGTTTTAATTTAAAAAAAATGTGTACATTAAAGCATTTTTCTTCTCACATCACAATTCCATTTTTATAAACAAAAATATAGAATATTTCAAAGGAATACTGAGCAAGGTAATCATGTTTTTTTTGTAGAGCATCGTCTTCAATTATCGAGAAACAGAGACATTTTAAACATTTTAAACAATTATTTTTCAGGCTTAATTAAAACGCTGCCCCAATGTGTTATATGCGGGGTGTTTATAACTTATACTCAGTTCCAAAAGAAGCCGGACGCACCAGATTTTTTTTTTTTTGTTAAGTTCAAGGTCCTTTTTTATACTGATAAACCGCCGATTATTTTTTTTTGTTTTGCGTGTGTAGCTGAACTCATTGACTATTATTCTAAAACATAAGAAAATATATTTCCCATCCAGCATGAAAAGTAATGGAGAAACTCAGTCACATGCTTTTTATATTTTTTTGGAACACCCTGCGGTGTTGTTGTGGAACAAAAAATATATAGTCCTGTTGAAAAACATTTTCGATCT
>CAXKVY010010536.1:0-19246 GCA_964058915.1 Tetropium fuscum
TTTTCTGGAGTTAAGTTGTTTATTGTTTACTGTATTCTTATTAATATTTTGCTCGTATTAAATTAAATTGGGTTTAGGAACAATTTTGCGTCTTAGTAGAGTTGTCATAATTAAATTTTTATTAATTCGTCTAAATCTCTGTTTCTCAAAATAAATATAAAGTGTGCTATATTGCTGAACTCATAAAGAGCTACAGGAACCTGTTAGAAAAAAAAATTATCGTTGACGTCACGTCCGGAACACCTAGACATATTAATGTATATTACATCAAAATAAGCGAAATTAAAAATAAAAATCGCCGTGTCCTAGGATTTTAGATAGAAACGTCAATCTTAAGAAATATTGAATTTAATTGTTACTTTTCTAACGCACTGTACATATAAGAGTATTAAATATTTGTTTTTGGTTTGAACCGAGTTGGGAACTCTATTTAAAAGATGTACAAAGATTTCCTCCAACGGATGAATTCCCCTGAATTCCTGATGAATTTCCCTGACTTCCTGATGGATTTCAAATATGTTGTCACGTCAAGTAATAAACGCGCATGCGTTTAAATAAAAAATGTGCTGAGTTCCTGTGAATTCCTCTGGCCTTCCTCTCAATTCCTCTTGACTTCCTCTGAATTCCTTATGAGTTCCCCTGATATCCTCTTGAGTTCTCAATGAGTTCCCAGTAAAGTTCCTACTGAGTTCCTGAAGATGTACAAAAGATCTCCCAAGTTGTTAATTCTGGAGGGTTGACTGCTACCAGAAAAGGCGTACAAAAGATTTCCTCAACGGATGAATTCCCCTGATTTCCTGATGAGTTCCCCTGATTTCCTGATGAATTCCCCTGACTTCCGTATGGATTTCCAATGTCAAAAGTCAAGGAAGTAAAAAAATCCTGTGAATTTCTCTTGACTTCCTCTGAACCTTCCTTCTTCTCGACCTCCTTCTCGAGCCTTCTTCTCGACTTCCTCTGAATTCCCTATGAGTTCCCATTGAATTCCTGCTGAGTTTTCATGGGTGTACAAAAGATTTCCCAATTGGTTAACCATCCATTGCGAAATAACACTGATTTAATTTTAGGGCATAAGGACTTTATGGACATATATGTCCAAAATCGACGTCTAATTGTTTTCTGTCATCACCATTTTAATCAGCGGGAAAATGTACCAAAATTTTTATGAGGAAAATTTTTACCACGTAAAGTGCCATGGTGGGTCTAAGCAAACCCCCATTTAGACAAATCTATTTTTAATAATGGGTTTTAATAATGGGTTTAATAATGGGTGGGTTATACTCGTCCACCAGACAACGTTTTGGTTAAGGCCGCAGTGGGTAGGAGAAAGCCCACGAGAAGCGTACTAAATATATACTTAGGAGGGCATTTAGAAATGTATTAGCAATGTTTTGTATAGGTTGGCCTTCAGATTGATGGAATTATGTGACCCACCATGGCCGATATTATATGATGCCTATGTTTTATATGAAATCAAAAGCTCGTTGTCAAAAAAGTAGAAG
Source organism: Tetropium fuscum (assembly GCA_964058915.1). NCBI lineage: Eukaryota > Metazoa > Arthropoda > Insecta > Coleoptera > Cerambycidae > Tetropium > Tetropium fuscum. Next base: position 1,503 of record CAXKVY010010536.1, read on the forward strand.
GTTTATTGAAAAATAAATCAAAATGAACAGTGAATAAACCTAGTAACTAGGTATATTCTAGACCTTTACTAAAGCTTCATGAGAATCAAAAATGCACTCCATGCATAAATGCTTTGAACATTGAGGGCATTTGTACTACACGGCTGTTAAGCAATTACTACTTTACAAAGGCCACGGTGAGTCAAAGTTTACCACCATTGTTTTGTTTCTCTTTTGGACTTATTATACACTATATCAATGGAATACTAGTTGTTTTGATTAAAGAAAACCAATTTGCATTGATTCTTAAAAAATGTTTGGCCACTAGATCACGCTTAGTGTCTCTCTCACGGTGGCACTTCACGTGTTTTAAATATGACGGCAAGTAATCTAGGTCTTATAATAATAATAAATACAAACATACACAACATAAACTGTTAGATAAGTTTTGGGCCATAAATTTTAACATAAGCATAGGTATAATACTCTTAATTACGAAATTGTGTGAATACAATGCTACTTTTAAGTTTACACAAGTAATAAAATTATGATAATTTAAAAAAGAACATATTTGAAAAACTATCGGAATAGTTGAGCACAAAATGAACACGTTATCATGTTTAGAAGAAAAGCCAAAAAATAAAATTAAACTTACTTTACTTAGCTATGGTTTATTGAATTTTAATAGCTTTTCTAATAATACATATTTACTTAATTTTCTAATTTCCCGTTATATTAAACCCAATTTAGAGTAAGACAAGAGTTTGAAATCACGGAACAAGGAAATTATGCAGGTGATAAATTATTTCATATACATAGATTTTGAAACGATTAAGAATGACATTTAATTCAATAATTATATCGTTACATACAGTGACTGGCTGTGATAATTTATGACATCATATTTCTATTTTAATGCAGACAAACAACTGTACATATACCGCTGTTAAAAGACATTTGAAATTTTTATAGAAACTTGATATTTTTAATTGGAACCCGATTGTTAAAATATCAGCATCTAACACTGAAAAAATAGTAAAGTTATAGTGTGACTACCTACCAGGGACGTACGATGAAATTTTAAGTACGGGAAGTAATTTTTAAAAACCTTCCTATTTTGCTTACTTATTTATGTCTTTTTATAGCTTTATACAAATTGTTTAAATCGGAAAAATAGTTTTCATTTTCAAAAAGTAAATATGACCAACAAAATAATTTACTAATATTTTCACACCCTCTTAACCATTTAAATTGTTCGTACTGTTTGTCCGGATAAAAATACCTACAGTTTTTCATTTCTGTGGTAAAATTTTTCATAGGCGGTTTTGCCCTTTCTTTAGTAATTAATTGAATATTATCTGCGAAGTTCAATGATGAAAATTGCTTTATTAAGACACACTACACACTTTAAGACATACTAAACAAGTTGACGGTATTTGCATGTCCATATCCGTATTATTGGCTTCCAATTCGCTGATTCGCATGACACACCACGCGGTCCGACACACGTATCACACACTGATAGCCGTACAAAGAACCTCTATACTACAACGATAGCCTACGCGCCTACATAAACTACGGGACTGGCCAGCCAGCACGCACCGATGCATATATTATGTGGAAAGTACAGTTAAATTTGCTCTTGATCAACAAATAAAGAACCTACTCGAGTATGTCAATAGCAATAAAGAAGATAGCTTCCGCGCCCGCATGAAGCAGGCGTCTAGCTCAGTCAGCCCGCCCTGATGCATTCAGCAGCCGATGCATCAGAGAAGTTAGCGGCCGGCATAGGCTCCATTGGATCATCAGCTAGTTCATTGGATCTGCGGAGCCAAATCTGCATTTGTTATAGGTTAGGGGAAGCTCTGCTTACCTTGCTTGCTACAGATATAGGTTTATTCTACAGAGCAGTGATAGTGTATTCACACCCTCGATCTGAGTACTAATATTAAAACAACAGTAGAATATAAAAGTACATCACGCTACTGAGAATATTAAATCGAAGTAAGATTATAAATTACCTAAGGTGATAGTAAATTACTCGTATTTTTTTAACCGCACATCCGCGGCATGACAATGCTGTAGGAATACTTTTAACCCTACGAGAGTACGTGCGAATTAACGTAGTGCAATATTGGTATAACTGATAACAGAAAAAAATGCACAAGATAACACCATTTGAACACTTAAATGTACAGTGAAACGAATTCTTATTTATTAAATAAACTTACCATTAATTGATATTCCTACCATGAATATTGATACTGTAGCAATGCATTTACCAACTTGTTCCGGTATTTTATTCCATATTTTCGACATAAGATCGTTATACTTTACCAACCATGTTACAGCCATCGGATCAAAAACATAATTATTATGATCCTTGGCCATCTTTATCTTTTGCTTTTGGAAAACCATTGGAGGTACTCATACTCTCATCATTATGAGGTTTTATTATATTACTAATTAGAAATAAAATATTGGTCTAGAATCTTATCATAAACGATAAACGTACATCTTAACTATAAGTATCAATTCAAAAGTTTAATTATCAGAAGGTGCTACATTATATATACAGGGTAACCCAGAATATCATTATCAAGAGATTTTCGTTATACAAAATTGTTTAACGGCGCTATAGGTATATATATATATATATATATATATATATATATATATATATATATATATATATGTATATATATATATATATATATATATATATATATATATATATATATATATATATATATATATATATATATATATATATATATATATATATATATATGTATATTGTATATATGTACCTATAGCGCCGTTAAACAATTTTGTATAACGATAATCTCTTGATAATGATATTCTGGGTTACCCTGTATTTGCTTATTTCTCTATGTAATGAAATGCTACAAATCCAAGATTACTTTTCACAATATATATATATATATATATATATATATATATATATATATATATATATATATATATATATATATTATATTATATATATTATATTATATATATATATATATATATATATATATATATATATATATATATATATATATATATATATATATATATATATATATATATATATATATATATATATATATATATATATATATATATATATATATATATATATATATATATATATATATATATATATATATATATATATATATATATATATATATTTATTTTGTGAATTAATACAATAATTAAGGCTGACATCTTACTCCCTGTAATTTAAATTTTTTATGAAATAAATATATTATTATTATTATTATTATTATTATATATATATATATATATATATATATATATATATATATATATATATATATATATATATATATATATATATACTTATTTCTGTAACTTATTTTTTTCATATTGCACCCCCATAAGATTTAATAGATACAATACAATATTAATATAGAGACAATATTAATATTTTACATATGTAATAATAATAATAATAAATTGTCTAATAATAATAAAAATATGTAATTTGTAAATTTGTGTATTAAATTTGGTGGTGATGAAGGCCCGTTTCATATTGGTGATGTAGGCAATAATAAGACTACTAAGTTATTGCGAAGTTAAAAGGATGATATTTGACAATTCATAAAATAGTTTCTCAATATCCTGGAGAATCTAGGTACAATGCGTGAATATTTTATACCTACTAGTACTAATACATACGAAATATCATCTTTAACTTTAAATATATGAATAAATTAATTTTTAAATTCCACCATCAAGGGTTAAAACCGCACCATAAAAGTGAAAATACTTTTTCTTCAAATAAAATGTGAAGAAGATATTTATAATGCTGTTTTGCTTGTTTGTGAGGGATAGTTGTTTTAACATAAATGTACCTATCTGAAGTGTGTTTTTGTATAATGAAGGAATACAAGAATTTATATTCCGTAGCTATATATTTAAATACTACCTATCTAAGATCTAAGATAAACTCCAAAAATACATGAAGTATCTAGCCTTATTGATTCTACGTTAGGTACATCTAGTTATCATATAAGGTAGGTAATATATACATAATTAAATTATGTGTAGGTAGTTATTGGGGTAAATATTTTTATTGTTTATCATGTCTAAAATTGATTACTTTTAGGTAACTGACATTATTTTCAACAATGATAATTTCACAGATACATGTTAATGAAATATTAGCTATGTGTATTGTTTACCGCTATGATATAGTGATAGGGTGCAAGTGCTTAGAGATAATATTATAACATATTATGTCACGGCTTCGACCATCGCGTTTGATTGTCAGCCCACCTAACCGGAGTCGTGTAAAATAATTCGCATCGACAGGTCTGGTATCAATAGGTTAGTTGTTGATAGATATTTAGTTATAGATAGATAGTTATCGAAGTGCGTATGATGATGTATTTTATCTTCTCTAGGCAATTCCATACTCTACATTGTGACTATGTATGTAGAATTTTATTACAGGAACCCCATATTTTTGCAGAGATAAGAGTTTCAAAATGACATTACGACTATTTAGGTACAATTAAGGCAAAAGAAAATTAAAAGGATAAAAATGCAGGACTATAAAAAAAGAGAAAATTAATAAACAAGAATAGGTATAGGTACCTATTATTTAAAAGGTAAAATAAATAATAAGGCTGCTAAAATTATAATTATGAGTATTATGGCGTCCGCCATTATAGTGAATTATGAAAATGTAAAAATTGACCCATAATTTTTCTTTCAAAGATATGCTCTAAGTAAATGTTTAACAAAACCGATATATCTAAGAAATCCAGGATATGAACATATGATGGTTAAAAAATGTATTTAAAAAATCTACGGCAATAATAGTCGAAATATTATTGCAAAAAAATGCCTTTTTTGGACAAATCATAAAAGCATATGGAAAATAAGTCGCTGATAAATTAGATATTTTCAAGATGAAGATTCAAGGAAAAACTTGCCAAATAGAAAAATAGGAAAATGTTCCATTTAAGTTGTCATTCATCATATATACTCCCCAAATCCCACAATTTTTCGGGCAAAAAAATCTAAATTTGAACACAAAAAATTATAACCTATAGGTACATGCAAGGGTTTTCACGAAAGGTTGTCCATTAAGCATATCTCGTAAACGAATTGGAATTTGATTTTGAAAATTTGGTGACACGTTATGACAAACGGTTTATTTTTATATTTCCTTATTTCTCGCGTTTCCAGTAATACGGGAATTTGACCGGTATTTTCTACCATGCTGGAAATAGTTATTCTTATTATATGGAACATGAAGAATTAGACTATGGCCATAAAAAATTTCCTGTCGCTTTGCCGAGGGCGCTCCTTCAAAGTCATGAAATGAAGGGTTGGGGGGGTCGTCTGCATCTACGCGCGACAATATAGTCAACATTGTTTATGGCAGTGACATTTTAATATTCCCTCAAGTGGATAAAAGAGGTGGCAGAAAGTATGTCGTGTGACCCTCTCACTTACGCATATTAAAGACTCTCTGGCACCTACACGCAACTCTCTAATATTTCTGGCAGTAATATTTTAATATTGTTTCTGTTGCAAAAATGTAATGATTCACCACTCAAGTGGTAGAAAGTACGTCAATGGCAACTCTTCTTCATTTCATGAGTCTAACGGTCTGTACAGCCTAACAAAATAATGTTATATAATACAATATTTTACCCAACTTTGTTAATTTAACTTTTTGTGAATATTTCAGATAGCTGAAAATTAATGTTCAGGAATCATGAAAACGATAATTACCTACATGATTGCACACTTCCATGGTACTATGTTTTCTATAAACAAAGTCTCCAAATAATGGATCTTAAGGGTAGCTTGCTGAATATGTTAAAGATAAGGAGAATAATTGAGCAGTCGCAATAAAATATTTTCAGTCACTCTTTGAAACTGTGGTAGAATATTTTTTAAACCTAATGGCATACGTATCAGGGTCGTAGCCAAGGGTAGGCCGCTGGAAAATTGTTCGAAGGCTATTACAGGATAAAAGAACTGACATATGAGAAGAATATAACTACTGGCCATCTGAATTACATTTATGCCATTAGAAATGCCAAAACCATATCATGGAGAAAGCGCTGCGAGAGAGAGAAAGCTCCCGAGAGAAAATCTTGCAAAGAGCCAATCAAGGATAGATCAGATCACTAAAAGACAACAAAGAGGTTACACAAATAATGAAAAAGAGACCCTGGATTTTCTTTTAGAAACATACTTTCCATGTTGTATGGTCACTACACAAAACAGCAACAATCTATTCGAAGACATACCGATAACTCGGGCGTCAAGGGAGCACTGGAAACAAGCCAACAAGATAATAAATATAACGAGACTAGAATGGGCGATTAATTCCTTTGAACCATACAAATCGCTGTGAATTGATAGAATATTCCCAGAACTACTTAAACAAAGCATGAACAAACTTGCCACGCCCGTGTGCCTACTTCCTAGAGCTAGTTTGGCTCTGGAATATGTACAAATCAGCTAGCGGAAAGTAAAGGGGGTATTCATACTGAAATCAGGTCGTGATACATATGCCCAGGCTAAATCCTTCTAACCCATCACATGATTCCTCCTGAAAACCTCAAAGCGACTGATTGATAGACATCAGAGATGACGTTTTGAGCACCTAAACCTATGCATCGAAATCAATATGCATTTCAAGCAGGCTTAGTCGAAAAACTGCAATATGAACCTTTCTAGATATAGATGAAGCTTTTCACAACACTTCATTTGCTTCAATAAGTAGAGCAGTAAAATGATGTGACGTCGGTCAATCTGCAGTCAGATGGACCGACTCAGCTCTCAGAACTAGAAATAATCAACCTATGCTAGGATCTACGTCAAAAGAAACATCTGTAACCAGGGGATGTCCGCAGGGTGTTTTATCACCCCTACTGTGGTGTCTTGTAGTGAGGATGAAAATTTTTATAGCAGCATACATTGCCGGAAATAAACGGATATGGGACTGATCCAAGGAAAGGATACCATACAGAAATATTTCAACAAATAATGGAGAATCGACTACTTGTCTAATGCAGTCAGATAGAATCAGCATAGTCTACAACTTCACAAGACCCTTCAAGATATAAGGAATACTTGAAGAGGAAGAAGAAGGAATAAGACAGGTACGAAGACACCCGAATAATACCATTTGGTATACTGATGGATCTAAAACGTCAAGCAGCACCGGATTAGGAGTTACGGGGCGTGGGATCGATTGTAGCATCAACCTGGGAAGTAGCGCAACAGTATTTCAAGCAGAAGTAACAGCCATAGATTTATGTGCACAATAAATGGTACAGATATCTTATAATAAGCAGAGTAGTAGTAGGAGAATAAGTATTCTCAAGTAGCACCAAAATAAAATAAATGTTAAAACAATTACATTTAAAAAAAATTTTGGCGCCTCCTTTTAAATATAAAAAATATATAAAATAAATAAAAAGCATACATTTATAACATGTTTTATTTTATTATTAAATATTATTTTATAAAATAGCTGTAAACTAGAAATCTATTACCGTGAAACCTTCTAATAAAAATACTTAAAAATATATCCTTGGTAAGTATAACAAAATTTTGTTTGTAATTAACCGAATCTTCGTCCGCGTGATCGAAATCGTTCATGGCAGTTTCGTCGTTAGTGGTAGTTTGTGGTCTAAATCGAGACGTTGAAGTTGCCAGAAAGAGGCTTACAGTTTTTTCCATTACCTTTTCCGAGTGGCCACTGAAATATATAAATTATTTTAATATTGTTATTATATTTAATATATATTATTAAACATAATTTTATATTATTTAAGTTCTTTCACATCTGACATCTAGGCAAACAGTTGCGGTTAGAGGGAGGGATAGAGATATTATTATTATTAATTTAAAATTTGCGAACTAACGTAGAGTTATAATATAATGGAGTCTATATAAAGCTAATATAACAGCTCCCCTTTTTAATAAAAAGTTGTTGCTATACAATTGCGACAACTTTTAAGCGTAACTTTTTCTAGAGTTATCGTTTAATCCTAAACGCTCTTCTTCCACTGGTTCACGCACATTAACACTGGGTCTTCGTTTTGGTAGTAAATGGGAATACCTCTTTAAGAATGCCCTGGAACTTGGTGGATGTGGTGGATGGTCATCTGATGATGAGGTGCCAATTCGAATGTTCCTTTTTCTTTTGTATTTACGTGTTATTTACAATATAATCAAAGTAACGATTAATGATATAATAAAATATGTGAACCATGATATATTTTTGGTTCCAAAGTTTCATTAATTAATTTGTCTAGATCATCAGAATAATTATCTAGTTTATGTTTGGCGATATTTAGATCGTCAACGTTAAGGTTGCTTAACTTGAGAGGTTTTAAGTTTGGCAAGTTATTTTTACTTGGTAAATGTTCACAACAGCTATAAGGTATTAAAACTGGGTGATGACTGTAGGTTACATTATTTCCTGCAAATTCTGATGTAATTGATTCTGCATGGATTCTAGTACTGCCTACGAATGCATTGGAATCGGGTTGCAATTTTAATATAGAATTAGTATTTATAATTTTAGTAATTGGGTCTCTTTGGTAACATTTTATTGTAACTGGTAATGGGTCTGAAACAGAAATAAGCCATAAGTTTTTCGATAGCTTTTGTAAATTTATAGTCTTTCGCGAACAGCAAGTTGAATTGACATGTTTCTGGGCATCGTTTGTAATTGTCTGAGTATTTGGGGTTCGCATATGGCGTCACTGTCCATTGGGTATGGAAATACATCAGAACATATTTTTACACTAGAGTTGACACTTTTACATTGGTCGCGGTTTGTAAGTGGTACAAATAACAGAGAATCATCATCTTTTGTGATGTTGATAGAATATGATAAAGTCCAGTACGATTATCCAACATAGGAATCGGATAAAGGTGGTATAGGGTATAAAGTTCAGGTTCCACAAGGGGAAATCTAAGAATGAATACAATTTTTGTTTCCGTTTGGAAGGCTTGGAGTTCGATAAGGTAAGATTATTCCTTTGCATTGACTGCGAAATAGTTTGAAGTTAATCGACCAAGTCATGTGGTGTGATAATGGAGCTATGTATTATTTTTAAACGAGCGAATGTAATTGAATTTAAAATATTGTCTAGATTATTTTCTAGAAACATATAGCTTTCCAACAGAGACTCGCTTATCTCAAGTACTCTCAATTTGGCTGTTATATATTCCAAATTATCAGACATATCAGACGTAAATTGATTTTTCAATTTCTTTTATATCGTTGTTAAACGTTTCTTCGTCGATTTTCAATTTCTGTATAGTAGAGTTGAAGCTTTTAATAACTGAAGTTGTTACCGAATTTTGATTTTTCAATAAATTTTCGATTTGGTGTTCATCAGTTAATAATTTGTTTATACAGTTGGTATAGTATTCTCCATCGGAGGAGTCTAGGTTACCATTAATTACTTTCCAAATACTACCTAATCCATTTAGGATGCCGCGTTTGTAGCGTTTAGTATCTGCAAATATATTTTGGTATTTTTCTTCCAATGTTTATGAAATTTGTGTCAAGAGACATGTGTGTGGACGTCTGATTTAAAGGATATCATTCGTGCATTATTTGTGTCTAATAAGATTCTCATGTCGTTTAAAATGTTGTTATTGTGATCTAGCGCTATCCTGATTGGTTCTATGTCTTTATACACTAAAATAGTCCATTTTTCATTTGAAATTTGGATACGTTGTTCTTCGTGATAATAAATTTCGATTGTGTTGTTAATTGGGTTAATTGAATATTGAGATGAAGCTGCCTTGAAGAGCAAGAGAAACCTGAAAAAGAATTTTTTTTCTTTAATTTTCAAAATACGGTTTCATTCTGTCAACATTGATTTTAGATGTTTGTTTTGTTTGAGGATTAAATAATGTAGCAGAGTTTCTGAAATATTTTTGATTTCAAACGGACCATTGAATTTATTTTGTAGTTTGTCTTTAATCTGCGATTCCTTGACATAAACTTTGTCGCCTATTTTATATTCAGGTTGATTATCAGGAACGTGTTTGTCGTATCTAGCTTTTGCTTTTTCTTTTTGGAGTTTTGTTTTTGTCCGCGCTATTTTATAATAGTATGATATTCTAGTATTTAAATCTCTAATATATTTAGATATTAACTCTTCTTGATTGTAAAGGGGTTCAGGAGGTCGGCTTGATGTATGACCAAAAATTAGTTCGTACGGGGTAAAACCGTGCGTTTTATTTAGAGAATTATTGTAGCATATGACAATATAAGGTATGATAGTTAGAGGGTGTTCATTAGGGTTGTCTGTTTTATTGGCTCTTATCATTTCAAGCAAGGTTGCGTGAAATCTATCCACTGAACCGTTCGACTGAGGATGGCTAACACTAGAAATTGTTAGTTTAATGTTATATAAGGTACAAAGATCTTTAAGTAGTCTGTTATCAAACTCACGTCCGTAGTCACAATGTATGCGCAAGGGGGTACGATAATGTTGAAAATATAATAACAGTGTATTAACTACAGATTTGGCTGATGTATCTTGTAATGCGTACGCTTGAGTGAATTTAGTTAATTCGTTTCGAATTGTTAATATGTAATTCTTCGTTGGAATTTCTAGAACGTCAATGTTGACTCTTTCAAAAGGTGTTCTGGGTGTTTCTGTTATGACTAAAGGGTTATCTAAATTTCTGCGGTAAATTTTTGTTTTCTGACATGTTTCACAATTTTTGATGTATTTCTTTACATCTTTTGTTAATCCAGTCCAACTATATATATTTTTTATTCGACGAATTGTCTCGTTTATTCCTCGGTGTAAGTTATTTTTACCGGTATGAAACTGATTCATGATAATGGGTATTTCGTCTGCATCAGGTTTTTTACAATATCTTGGCATATCACTAGTTTTATATCTTTCTCAGCGAAAATGATTGACATTATTTCTAAAATTGGTAAATTTAAGGTTTTCGATGTAGAATGTTTTTGAGTCTAATATTTCAGTTTTGTCTTTAAACATGGTTACGAATAATTGTAATATTGCGTCACTTGGGTCAAAAGGTAATGGGACTATATAGTAATTTCGTTTCTTTACCGTTTTGCTTGATAATATATTAATTTTGTTATTTGTGAAATCGGGATCTTCCTCGAGAATATCTTCGATGATTTTGTAATGAAAATCTTGCAAATTATTTTGTTGGAAAAATGTGATTACATGCTTTTATCTAATAATTGGTTATTTGAGAATCTGATTTTCGAATAATCTATGATCGACTTTGCATGATATAAGTTCTGAAATATTTCAATTTCTTTATTTATTCGTCGAAGTTTGGGTAAATTAAAATTGGGGTAGAAGTAGTATTGGGGTAGAATTGGGGTAATTGGTAGTGTCGTCGAAGTTTGGTTAAATTAAAATTGGGGTAGAAGTTAATGCTAGTTTAAGTTCTTCAAACGAATTTCTACATTCTGAATCAAAATTAAAAGTAATATCGTTTTGAAGAAGCTTTTTGAGTGGTTTAGAAATTTTCGCAAAATTCGAAATGAATCGCCTATAGTAACCAGCGCGTCCTAAGAATGATTTAATGTCTTTTTGGTTCTTTAGCTCTGGAAAATTTCGGATACAATCGATTTTTGACGGATTTGGTTTTACTCCATCTTGGTTAATTTAGTGACCTAAATAAGCGGCTTCTTTTCTTAAGAATTCACATTTATCTGGTCGGATTTTTAGATTAGCCTTTCTTAATCTTTTGAATACTTCAGTTAGCCTAGAAATATGTTCATGGATCGTGGGTGAGTATATAATAATGTCGTCCATGTAGACGAGGCAACGTTCATTTTGGATACCTAGCAAAATGTTATCGATTACGCGTTGGAAAGTGGATGGTGCGTTATTTAAACAAAATTGCATGCGAACGAATTCGTAATGACTATTTTCTACAGAAAATGCTGTTTTCTGTCTTTTGGATCTATCTCTATCTGATGGAAACCGGAGGCTAAGTCTAGAGTGGTGAAGTACTGACATTTTCCTAGTTGCTCAAGGAGTTCTGATATGTTGGGTAAGGAGTATTTATCATTGATAGATAGTTCGTTTAATTTCCTGTAGTCGATTACGACTCTCCATGTTTGTTTGCCCGAAGCATCCATTTTTTTGGGTACTACCCATACTGGAGATGACCAGGGTGAAATTGAAGGTTGTATTATGCCTTGACTGAGGATCTTCGAAATTTGTATTTTCACTTCTTGTTTATGGATTTGTGGTTAGCGATATGATTTAACAAAAGTTGGTCTAGCATCATTTGTATCGATGGATTGTTTAATTTCATTAGTAAATGTTAGGTTATCACCTTCTAGGTAGAATATATCAGAGAATTTGAGACATAAGTCCGTGATTAATTCGTTTTCTTCACTGTTAAGGTGTTCTAACCGTAGTTGAGTTTGAATGGTATAATTTCTGTCTGTTAAATTGCTTTGAGGTGTTTGATCGTAATCGTTAACATGGTTAAAGTTGAGTATTGGTTCTGACTCAGCTTTGACAATTTCTAATTTTAAATCGGAAAAATCTACAATTTTAGGAATAGCATTTGCGTTGATGACAGAGGTTAAAAATTCACCTTTATTATTAATTTTTACTAAAGCGTTGGGTAGTCTCACTTTGTCTTTTTCTTGCGCTAGCAGTATAGCGTCAGTATTGTTTAAATCACATTTTAATTTAAATATTCTTTCGGTACGTGCTTCAATTTGTATTTGGTTTCGATTTTTGTTAGTATTATTGTGAATTGGACTAGGCGTATTGTTTAGAGATTCGCCGTCTACTTTAAAAAGAGGTATACTTTTGAAATTTTTTACTAATTTTTTATTTTTATAGTCTGCAATGTAGACTATCATAGTGTTCCAGGAAATCGGAACCTAGTTATCCATCGAATTCTATGTCCAGATTACATATGTAAACCTTATGAGGATCTTTCGTATTGAATGGGGCAAATATGGATTGTGTGATAAGTATTTTCTGATCGGTTATTCCTTGAATTACCACATTTTCAGGAAATCTTTGTTTGAATTTTTCAGCTGGTCTTTCCTTAAAAATGGAAGTCCTGCGCCAGTGTCTCTAAGAAATTTGAAAGTATTTGTTGCGTCTTTTATGTAATATAAATTCTTCGAGTTTACCGTGAGTAAAGGATTTAAACATAATTCTGTTCGGGGAAGTTTACATTCGGGTTGTAGTCGTCTAAATTCAGAGTTTGAATTTGGTTGGTTAACGTATCTAAGCAATCCGGGGGATCGGTTAAAATTCGGGTATTGTGAAAATTTGTATGATCGTAACATGATTGTTGATCGAATTCTCTACTGTCGCAGTTGGTTGAATTATAGTCATATTCATTGGATTGATTAGCAGTATAATCAATATTATAATTCTGAGGCTCGTTGTATTGTGGGGTTTGATTAGCAGTATAATCAAAGTCTTGGTAATAACCAGATGGTTGATTAGCAATATAATAAGAATATTGGTTATCTTCTTCATAGTTTTGCTCATAAGTTTCTAAATTTAAATGGTGAACTCTGGGTTGATTGGGGTTACGATTAAAATTCGGATTTGGTTGATTGACTGAGGGTCTTGGTTGAAATTGATTAGGTTTGTTAACCTAACTGTTAAATGCAGGTCTTTGATTTTGATTTGCAAAATGTTGTTGCGGAAATGGTCTGGGGTTTTGATTAGCAAAATTTTGTTGTTGGAATGGTCTTTGTTGCTGCGGTGATACATATTGCCTTTGTGGATTTTGATTATAAGTTTGTTGCGAGTGATTTTGATAGTTAAAACCTGAAGATTGTTGGCGTGCACGACATTCATTGAATAGATGTCCGCTGCGTTTAAATAGTTACAAGTTTTTTGGAATTGGTTAGGTGTGTTCGGTTTCTTTGTTATAATTTGATTTCGAGATTGATTTGGTCTGTCAAATTTTTGATTCTCGAAATAGGAGACTTTGTTCTCACATTTCCTTTTTTTCTCTGCGCATCAAGTTGTCGCTTGATGCGCAGAGAAGCTGCAAGCATCGTCGAAGGGTTACTTGCTCTGATTAGCTGGCCTAATTTGTGTTCTCAATTAATTGGCTTTGTGCTCTTTTTTTGTTCTTCTGTAAGATTTAATGTTTGGATGGCTGCGTGCATTTTGCCGTTATGCGTTTGAAGACGCGAAAAGAATGTTAAAGCAGCTTCGTTGGGTAGTTGCTTTATTCTCTGTAAATCTTGAATGAGAGATGTTAAGTCACGTGAGTCTCCGAAGTGAACTGAAACCAATTGTTTTATTTCGGTCCATGTTGTTGGGTTACGAATTTATTAACTGCGCTGCACGTCCACGTAACTTGTTCTTAATATGTAAGGTTAACAGTGTCCTTTGGTCACCAATGGCCATACGGTATGCATGGTCACAAGCGTTAATGATTTGATCACATTCAAAATCTGGTACAATTGAGAAAATTTTAGATAATCTGCAGGGTTCTACCTCTACATCTGCCTGTGCTTTTGCTTGTGCGTTTGCCATAGCTATTTTACCGTGAGATAATCGAATTTCAGGGAATATTGGATAATCGTGTTCAACAAAACAGTTATATGACACAAAAATGTGAGAAAAAAAGGAAATGTGCAATGAGATGATTCAAAGTAAATGTACTTACAGAATATTTCTCATTGGGATGTCGAGATGCGTTTCTTTCTTTCTTGGGTTGTGTTGCGTTGCTTTCTTTCTTGAGTTGCGTTGCGTTTCTTTCTTTCTTGAGTTGCGTTGCGTTGAGTTTCTTGGGTTCTTTTTCCTCTCTAAGGATTAGGATCCACCACTGCTAGTTAGGATCTCGTTCCTTGTTCTAGTAGTGTTTTGGGATCCTACCGACTGCGCCACTTGTTAGATTTGGAACTGACAAGACTTCTTTTTAAAAACAATTTATTCACTTTAGTAACACTTGTTACTTGGTTACACTTAGATAAGATTATTACAAAATATAGTGTTGAGTTCTTAACTCGTTGAATGTAAAATAGAAACTTCTGTTGGAAGGGATTTGGGTTGTATTTATAAGGTCTTAAATGCTGACAAGACATGCAGGTGTCCTCATGTTCATATTATAACTTCTTTGTTCATTTTGCTTATTCAGTTAATTGAAATGCACGTTCGTTCTGTGTAATGGATACAATAGACAATAGACAATAACATATTATTGTCTCATATTAATATCAATCTCATAATAATCTTATTATTGTCTGAGAATGTGAGATAAGTGACTTAGGGAACTAAAGTACAGTTATAATATAATATAGTCTATATAATGTTAATATAACATATGTATACATATGTATAGATATATATATATATATATATATATATATATATATATATATATATATATATATATACACATATATATATATATATATATATATATATATATATATATATATATATATATATATATATATATATATATATATATATATATATATATTAGCTTTGAAATTCTTTGCTATTCATATTTATTTTGTGAAAAGTAATCTTGGGTTTGTAGCATTTCATTACATAGAAATAAGCAAATAGACGAATAAGAATTATTCGTCTATTATATATATATATATATATATATATATATATATATATATATATATATATATATATATATATATATATATATATATATATATATATATATATATATATACACTCCCCGGCACAAAATTCCGTCACCCTAAAATTTTGCCCAGTTTTAATGTTTTATAACTTTTTTATTTTTCATCTGATTTTCATAAATTTTTTACCAGTCTGTAGATCAGTTCATTGTGTGTCTTTTTAATTATTGTAATAAGTCATATTTTTCGTCCAGGCAATATTATACAGGGGTAAATCAAAGTGTTGTTTTTTGTCGTAAACTCAAAACACCCTGTGGAAAAATTGAGGCGAATAATTTTGTTTACAAACTGTTTGCTGCCATCTTAGACGTATTGTAAACATTTTGTTTTTTGATTCATCCCATTATCTCATTTCTTCTGCGAGCAGCAAAATTTTAAATGAAACGCTGTTAATTTTATCATTTTTAATTAAAAAACATCGACGTTGGCTAAATACGCGGTTATTGTGACAGAATATTTGACATTACAGTTAATTTAGTGTGTTGTCATCATGGTAACTACAGCAGACGTAGGTAGAATTGTTGCCTTAATAGAGGATGGCCGCAATAAAAGTTATGTCTCCCGTACTCTGGGAATTGCGCGGTCTACAGTTTGTGATGTTTGGAATAGGTATCTACAGACGGGAAACTTTATTAGGCGGCAAGGCTCTGGCAGAAGGAGAATGACCACTCAAGCTGATGATCACTTTGTCATTATGAGTTCTTTAAGAGATCGAAGAGCTACTGCTGTGTATCTAAAAAATGACTTGCAAATGGTACGTCGAGTAAGTGTAAGTGAAAGAACGATACGTAGAAGATTGTTAGAAGCAGGATTGCATTCACGAAGGCCAGCAGTATGTCCAAAATTGCTTCCTCGGCATCGACAACACCGACTGAGATTTGCAAGAGCGCATGCTGACTGGACTGTAGAACAGTGGGGAAACGTACTATTCACAGATGAATCCAGGGTTTGTTTAAGGTCGCCGGATGGTCGTGAACGGGTATAGAGACGTAGAAATGAAAGATATGCAGACTGCATCATATCTGAGCGACTGCAATATTACGGTGGTTCAGTCATGGTTTGGGCGGGTATTTCTACCGATGCACGTACTGACCTTGTATTTGTTGAAAATGGAGCACTAACCGCCCACCGTTACATTGAGGAAATCCTCCAACAAATTGTTGTTCCATTTGCTCCTTTCATTGGGAACCAATTTACATTAATGCATGATAATGCTAGACCTCACGTTGACAGGTAGTGGGCGAATATCTGGATGAGGTTGGACTTCCAAGATTGGACTGGCCCGCATGTAGCCCGGATCTCAACCCAATCGAACATCTTTGGGATGTTCTTAAAAGAGCACTCCGTCGCCGTCCTGTGCAACCACTAACCTTGCAAGACTTACGGCTGGCGCTGACAGAAGAATATCAGGCTATTCCTCAAGACAGAATAAGTAATCTTATTAATTCGATGCCACGAAGAATGCAAGCTGTCATTGCTGCGAGAGGAGGACATACACGTTATTAAAATTTGTCTTTGTTAATTAATTTTGTGATATACCTAGTGGATGTTTTTGTTAATAAAAATAAGCTTGAAATCAGCGTCTCATTTAAAATTTTGCTGCTCGCAGAAGAAATGAGATAATGGGATGAATCAAAAAACAAAATGTTTACAATACGTCTAAGATGGCAGCAAACAGTTTGTAAACAAAATTATTCGCCTCAATTTTTCCACAGGGTGTTTTGAGTTTACGACAAAAAACAACACTTTGATTTACCCCTGTATAATATTGCCTGGACGAAAAATATGACTTATTACAATAATTAAAAAGACACACAATGAACTGATCTACAGACTGGTAAAAAATTTATGAAAATCAGATGAAAAATAAAAAAGTTATAAAACATCAAAATTGGGCAAAATTTTAGGGTGACGGAATTTTGTGCCGGGGAGTATATATATATATATATATATATATATATATATATATATATATATATATATATATATATATATATATATATATATATATATATATCACAAGTTTTGTGAAAATTATAAAGATTTTCTGAAAATGTGGGAAGTGATCAAA
>CAXKVY010010537.1:0-10564 GCA_964058915.1 Tetropium fuscum
AAACAATCTATCAAATTCTAATCAATCTCAAATTATAACTAGAATTGGTCGAGTGGTTAAACCTCCCAATAGATTTGAATTTCATTAATAAATTATAATTGTAGTTTATCTATTTAATAAAAGGGGCGTGTTATATATGTTATCGTTATAATCTATATATCAGTATTATTATATACCTTAGTTTATTGTTGTACCTACCATAGTTACATCGGACTTGTCAGAATATATTGAAGTACTTGTCAGACTGTGTAACTTTACATTGAGATTAATTATTACGGTAGTTAAATATATATTCTTTATTTTAAGTTTTTAACTTTAATTTTATTTTATTTTAAGTATTTTAAGTGTATTAACTCCATATATATATATATATATATATATATATATATATATATATATATATATATATATATATATATATATATATATATATATATATATATAAATATATATATATATATATATATATATATATATCTATATATATATATATATATATATATATATATATATATATATATATATATATATATATATATATATATATATATATATATATATATATATATATATATATATATATATATATATATATATATATATATATATATATATATATATATATATATATATATATATATATATATATATATATATATATATATATATATATATACAAGCACAAACATTACAGACGCAATATTTAATAACAACTTAACGTGTATTGGAACTGTGTACAAAAGTACGTACAGTCGTGCAGTACAGTGCTTTTAAAATTTCAAAAAAAAACATTCATACTTTTTGAATACATTGGAAATCATAGCATCTGCCAAGGAAATCAAGGCATCTGCCTTGGCTTGTGTGTATAAACACTCAAGCAAAACTCGACGGTCAATATGCAAAATATTTTTATTCTTTGAGATATAAAAGTCTAAGAGAAACGCCAAAACTGTTACAGGCAGATTGTTAAAAAAATACACATTAACCCAATTATTTAAAATAACAACAATATTTTAAACATACCAAAAAGAGAAGATTATTTTTCCACCTTGAAGTGTTTATACTATATTATTTCAAATGATAAAATTTAAAATAAATAATGAGATTTTTTCCCCAGTTTATTGCGATACAATAAAAACTGATATATCAACCCATGTATTGAAAATGTATCAAATATTTTCTAATATTTCGCTAAAGCAGCCCCTTAACGACCCCCAATGTTATATTTCATAATAGTAAGTAATATTTTACTTACAGGATTTAAACAAAATTAAAATAAACCAGAAATTTTGACGTGGAATTATTTTTTTGGTAAAAATAACAAAAATTTTACTGCGCTGGGACTTCCTAATATAATATATTTTTTTTAACTTTTTTAGGATATTATTATTTTAAGTAAGCTTGTGCCAATTTAATCAAAAAAAGAAATTGTTTATTATGTATTTAAAATGATAGTATAGGAGTAGTATAGGAGATGCGCCCCATTGCAACTCGTAATCTACACATTTTTGTGTAGTGAACCTGTGGTACGCCCACGCTTATACAGAGCAAATCACAGCAAGACCCTCTGATTTGTGTGCATAAACATTAATTTTCTCTCCACTCACTGAAATATTAATAGTCCATATAATCTTTGAGGTCATCTACATTACTTTAACATTATTATGTGCTCATTAGAAAATACCTTTTATGTGCAAATGGGAAGCTGAAATAAATTTTAGCTATTTTTGGATATTCACGGATGATTTTGTGTCCCACTAATAAAATACATGCCGCGGAACCTCGCCTTATGCCACAGAGGCTTGTTAAATATTCTTTTGAACGCGTACAAGTTTATTTTTTGCACATTTAAATATTCATTACTTTTAGTAGCAAAACATTAAAGCTGTATCTTGTATTAGCTCTCAAAGAAGATCAAAGTCTAATAAATAATGTCCTTGCAGATGCTTTTTAATTTAATTTAAGATGGCTAGATCGCTTGTATGGTCGGTTTTTATTTAGCTATATACATGAGATACTTTAGACTGGGACTCGGATTCTTTTACGATCTTCTGGGATGTGTATATAGGACAAAGTGGGATACATTTGATACATACTCAGTGTACCAACATTCTCAAGTGTAATTACTATATGTGACTATATACAAGGTTCCAAGAAAATGGAGTATGAAAAGCTTATATCGAAAATAAATTATTAATTTTTTACATAATTAAAAATTACCGAAGGAAAATATCTCCTTTGGCTATTTAAGTCCCTTAGCAAGTAAATTTAATAAAGTATTTGACATTTAATATTCATTTGAACCGGAATTGCTAAAAATTAGTAACCTTCAGACTCATGACTTTGATCATTTTAATGTAGTACCCTATACAAACCTTCCGTCGGGTGCTGCTGATTGTTACGACGCAAATGTTTTCTGCTGGTATTTTAGATTAATAAATAGAGGGGAATTACAGTCACCAATAGCTTTCTATCTCCCACCAATCCCATTTACAGATCGAGACTAGATAGTTCTAAAAATATTCTATACAACACGAAATATATTTCAATATTGTTCAATATTGATACACAGCAAAAAATAAAAAGCCCATTTACTTTATGTAGATAGAAGGCTTTTTTAATGATTGCAGTCAAATATTGCCAGAAATATACACACAAGAAGACATACCTATATGAGGGAATGGTATAATGACATAGATCTTTTTGTATTTTTCTTATTTTAGTAAAGTCACCTGTGTACAATCAATAAGCCATCTCGACAATTTCGACCTTAATATTTGGGAATATTTTAAACAAGAAAAGAAAAATAATGAATATAATTTGAAAACTAATTTACGAAGCGTTTCGCAAATAGTTAAAGAGAAAAAATGGGACTTGCGTGATAATATCAATGCACGCATTAGGAATGTGATATATAAATTGAAGAGGGAGAAGGAGAGCACATGACACTGAAAATACTGAATGAGGACCTAACAGCTAAGGCTATAATTGACATGATAATAAATGTTTAGGTCGACTTCTAAGGACATGTGGCTTTGAGTATAACCTGGAAATAATAGACGTTATCTATGTAAGCTTCATAACATCGTCCATGAACGGATTCATATTCTGAGACAGTATGTTACAAGTTTTCAAAGCGAAAATCATCTGCAATGTGTATATTTCGATGTAACAGATTTTTCCAAGACGGATTTCAAAAGAACTTGGCAAGATGAAAATATCAAAAGTCTATAGCAACGGACATGTAAATACTGAAAAAATATTGGCTTTGTGAGTAACGCGAGTTTAATATTTTCAAGAAAATAAAAAGTCGCCGAATCTATGTACAGAGACTCATTAGAATAATGGGGTTTGGTGAACCTAATACCCATGTCAGTAGAACGGTCATTAGTTATTCTTGACAATTAATCCTACAACAGCACTCTTACTGAAAAAATACGGTACTTCTTTGAGCAAACGGCAATTACAAAAGTGGCTAAGTGGTTAATCTCGGCTAAGTAATGGCCCAGATTAACGCCGATACGTTGTTGACGAACTGCGAAATGCACAATTATTGAGGATACCTCGATATCATTGCCTATATGACCCGATAGAGATGGTCTGTGCAATCTTCAAAAAGTATTATGATCGTCATATTAGTGAAATTGGTTCTGAAAGTACGGAATGATGCTTTGAAAAAGCCACCCCGAGTCACATCCCCCCGTATAAGCGAAAACGGTATAAGCGCAAAATTTATCATTTTCTATTGAGAACGACGAAAAATTCGTCGAAATTTACACTAAATCTGTAGGAATATTCTGATGAGGAAGATTTCTGCTATAACGATGAAAATAGTGAAGTGGAAGACTGAACTGTGTTTCTTCTTGCATTAATATTTTTTACAGTATTGGTACCTACTTTATTTTTTTATTTTTCGTTATTTATTTTAATTTTTTTCATTAATATCATTTCTGCCTACAACGAATGTTATGAACTTTTGTTGAACTTAACACTATTACCCTCCAGAGTATCTTCAACAGCGATTAAAGTGCGCAATAAAAGTTTGCCTAAACTACCTCAACTTAAAATTAAAAAAAATAAAATAAAAGTTCGGTGGATACCGAAATCTCTAATTATCCGTGGACGCCACTGACTGTGGGTATCGTGACTCCCGGCACATCCTGTAATTTTTGGTGAAAGAATGAAATGTTCATTTCATTTCATTCTTCAAGGTCGAAATCTGCATTAAAATGTTACCTAAAATTTGTTACAAGTTAACTTACATTCAAGTTCATATATAAATCAATTATTTATACAGGCCGTAACTAAATCCCAAAATGAGGAATTTGTACCCGTAAACACGTATCTTTTATGAACATTAATTTAGGTAGAGTTAAGTAGGATGAGATTTAAACGGTTGCCAAGAGCTCATAATAGTTATATATATGTACAGGGTAAGTCTCTTAAGATTGACACCCCCCTTATCTCACTTATCCTTTGCCGATTTAACTCATTCAAAAAAGGAGTGGACGCGGTTTTTGATGAATTTTTATAATCTGAGCACGGATATTAAAAATCTTGTAAGATATACAGGGTGGAAACTAAAACATGATTTTTTTAAATGGAACACCCCGTATATTTTTATACCAAAATAATGTCCTTACAAGGTGCCAATGTTACAAGCTGCCAAGGTGATCTACACTCTAATAAGTTTGCGTTTTTTTTACAGGTAAAAAGAATTTAAGGTTATGTGAAGTCTACTTGTAACACTTACTGAGACGATGGAAGCGGCCCAATAATGTGTCCCTCAATCAACGTAACACAGGGTCTAGTGAACACAAAATAAAGTAACTACGAAATGGCCTCGTAGCAACGAACAAAAAAAAACGATTACCTATATCAATGAATCCGACATACCGTCGAATGTGTGCGGGTTAACAAACCACAACAAAAGTAATTATCTTAATAAATCCCACCCTATCATGGAAATAACAACGTATTTATTCTTATAAGAAAACACTTTTAAAACTTGAACTATAAGTAACGCCAGCTGTGTGCAAGAATAAAAGGGAAAAAAGAGTAAAAGGAAGGTGACTAGTTCAACACCATGAAGAGTATCACCTGGCCTTGAAAGCAGGCCATGTGCCATTGAACTGTAGACATCCTGAACGCGCTAAGAAAAAACTGTAGGAACTAAAGAATAGGGACAATATGCGGTTACACCAATCAATAATGTTCTATGGAAAGATGAAATTACTATAATACAAATGTGCTGCCACAAAACTCGTAACATACATGCCTTAAGACTTAATAATGAATATTAAAGGAATAGATCTGTCGATTTCCCTAATAGATTTATTTAGAATTATGTACCTACAACAAACTTCTGATATCTAAATGGTCAATTGACAAAAGAGAACATAACAACACATTGATGAATGTAACACTATTTTGACGCTAAAGAATATTTTGAAAGACGATTTTAGAATTTTTAGAAAGACGAGTTTGAAATTTAATTTTTTTATTGTATTATTAAATACTTTTTATTATCCCATATTTTTTATGTATATCTTTCATAGGCATCTGTGATGGGACACAGCTAACATATACTATTATTTATTTTTCGTTAAAACTTTTCAGTGTTAAATAATAATACCGCTTAAATTTAAAAAAAGGTGTTTGGAAGACATAATTCTGTACTTTTACGCAATACCACCAGGTCCCCTACTGTTTCTCCCTTTCCCACCCCTTTCCCACCCATGCTAGTCATACTAGTTACTACTATTCTCGTGACGTACACGCAAAGAACGCTGGTGCGAACATCATCCCTGCTATTCATAAAATAGTGCAGTGAACATATCTAAGTAGTTGTCAAAAGTTAATATATAGTAAATAATTTATAGCGCCACTGAAGATATCACAGTTTAGTTCTAGGTACTCTAACATAACAAAATTATATTGTATATCTCATCGAATACCATAAAAGCAAGAAATATGAACCACGTTGTAAGTAGAAACACCCTGTATCAAAGTTTTGGATCAAGAAACAAGTGGAACTACACCAAGAAAGTAAATCAGCGTTGGTTAATAGTGCAAGTGCCGTGGCCAAACACATGTTCTTTTATATTGGTATTACACTTTTAATAGCTCAGCAGAACGACTCTCCACATTTCCAGCCAGCAAGATCGGGACCAAAAACCATTCCCTCGATGCCACCTAACAATTTCTTTTAACGTTTATTTTTATTTTCAAACTGCCGACCTTGTCAAAATAGCCCGCCTTTCCCCTATCTCTCTGGATGTATATGTAGTTATCTATTACCGTCGTCGCCATGCACGCGAGTTAGCGCCCTCTAGGGAGAAACTTCTTTTAACGACACCGTGTGCTGATACTATTTATGAAGTAATAAACTGCCTTTTCAATGGTGCTGGCTTCTTAGTTTGTTGGGTTGGTTTAATTGAAGCAACGGTTAACAATTTAGTGCCTCGCGCTTTTCATTTCGGGTGGGGTTATGTTAAGATTTTTCTTTTGTTACTTCTCTCCGAGGAGCAGCAATTACGGCGGCGTGATAAAAATTAATCTATATCGCCTTTTTAACTGTGCTAGAAAAAGGAATGTATTGTTATCAAATTAGATATACAACCACCGGTAAGTAGTAATAACTTCAATTATTACCACACTGTAAAATTTTCAGAGTACGGGAGAGGCGCTTTTGTTCACGCGCAGCACCTAAACCTGTCGTTCTAGCGCGGTTACGATTTTTTATTACAAAACTCAATTTTTATTTTAATTTAAAGATTATGCGTCAAATCAAAAAACATTTTTTTGGCCAAAAAAAGGGGGCGATTATCAGGTCACCTGCAACATATCACTCTAGCGTGGTACCGTTTTGTTATTGCACTATACCTAATTTTCAATTACATTTGCTTATAATTGCATAAAAAAGATAGTCCATAACTTGTCCGACTAATTTTCAGCCTCGTTTTTTTAGTCCGACAACCTGAACATGTCAGTTATAGTAGTTTATGTTTTGCTATTGCAAAATTTCGGACAAAACTAAAACTTTTTGAACTAAATATAGGACTGTTCGACAAAAATATGATTTACTATTTTTGTCGAACCAGTTTTTTATTACCAGTTCGAGAAAAAAGATTAATACGATGCTTCGAATATGCATGCATGCAAGTTAATCGAATGCATGCAAGTTAATCGAACTTTTAATTTTCGTGTTTAATTAGCTGCAAATATTATGTAAATTAATGCTGATATCTTGTATTATGATTTTATACTATAAGGGAGAAGAAGTATTTTCAGATTTTAAAGAAGAACATGGCCTATCAAGAAGCTATTATTAATGTCATACAAACTTCACCGACTGGAGAATGTATAGACTAAAAACCAAAATTGATGTTAACAAAGGACGTTTAGAAATGTTTGAAAAGAGTTATAAAAATACTAGTTCTTCAGAGGAAGTATTAAAGAATAAAATTAAATCTTTTGATGCCTCAAACTTACCTCCGAGCAAACAAGAGCTTTTACAACGTGTAAAGCGCAAAATTTATATAAGCGGCGTATGGTAAAATGCACTCAAACAAATGCCAATGGAAATGAGACCAGAAGAATGCGGCTGGGAATCAATAAATGGTGCTTACAAATTTTATTAGTTTGACGGTCCTCGAAGTCCACACGTTAACGGTCCACGAAATATCTTTAGGGAATATAGGTATATTATTGAAATCTTATACAAAAAATTTATAATAAATTTTAAAAAATATGCAACTTTATAGAACTTTTACTAACATTATTTCAGAATATGCTACCGATGATGAAGGCGATTCGGGACTGTTAATACAATCCCCTATTTTTGTCGGGCAGTGCTATATTTAGATCAAAACGTACCAATCTATCACGTGTGATAGATTGGTATAATAATAATTGGGATTGGGATTGGATATTATAATAAAAATATGATGAAGGCGATTCGAGTAATGAAACTGACAACGATGAATAATACGATAATGAAACTGATGATAATGTGTGGTGATGATTCAGATTCAAAATAGTCTCAATTTTATTGATGTTGACATTTTCAATAAATTAATTTATATACTGCATTAAATAACAAAAGTTATTAAGAACAAAATATGGTTTGATTATATTTCATAATTTTTTAATAAAAACTACAATTAACCGATATATAATTAGTATTTATTAATTTATTAGTATTTATTTACTACATTGCAGAGTTTTGTTCTATAAGGGTATGCATTAAATAAAAGATATGTTATTATGAAAAAAATCAAGTCTGATAATTTTTCATAATTTTTTTCAGAAAAAAACTGAATTTTATTTATTAATAATTTTATTAGTTCTTATTTATTTACAAAGTATTGCACAATTATCCTCTATCAGAGTATAAATTAAATAAAATCGAAATACAACATGTCAACATTAATTTACATCATATTTACAGCTAATAAAACACGAAAATAAATAGTCGAATGAGAATGAATTTTGTCGGACTCTTAATGATCCACTATTTTTGTCGGACAGTGTTATATTTAGTTCTAAAACGTACCAATCTATCACGTACCTATGATTTCTGTCCGAAATTTTGCAATCGCGCAACATAACCTGCCATAACTGTTAAAACTGCTTAAACTGACAAAAACGAGGCTGAAAATTTATCAAGTTATGTGCTGATGTGTTGCAGGTATCGGACTCGACTCGATAATTGCAAACGTACAAAAAAAAATCTGCGTGCAGCACAGCACACGTGATAGAAGTGAATACTTCTTTACCGATTCGTTGAGAGAGTGAGAGAGAGTACAGTATATAAATTAAACAGTTAGTTGTTGTTTAGAAACGAAATGGTGTCCAAAAAATTTAAAAAATGCAAAAGAAATCGTTTTTGGAGTTTCTAGCAATAACTAGGGGAGAGCGGGGCACATGTGGACACTTTTTTTCATATGTTAATAGCATTAACAAAAATAAATTAATATTGGTTTTATATGGAAAAACTTCATTACTGGGTACTTTACTTTATATTATTCTACTTAAAACTGATATTAAAAAAGAGATAATATACAAAAAATGAGATAAACTAAAAAATATCATATGTCCACAACTGCCTCTTTCTGGGGCAGATGTGGACATGGGGTGGGGCGGATGTGGAATATGTGGACAGTCCACATGTGCCCCATATTTATGGCCACATCTGTCCCACAAAGCACCAGATGATGTTATAATATGTATAAAATAGTTTTGACAAAGTTAGGTTAGTTAAGTAGGCAGCAAGTGTTAGTCAAATAAACATACATGCCAGAGGTATATATAGAGCAACGGTGGAAAATTATATAGAATATTGAAAAAATGTGATAAAAGCTTTAAAAACTTACCTTTGAATCATACAAAACACAAACGATTTGATAACTTCGCCATGCAATACGACACACGGCCAAAAATTCGTCCAACTACACAGTTCGTGGGCTACATCTAGTGGTTAATAGATGAAATTTTCAAATCAACATTTGTGCGGGAAATTAGAACTGTCCACATGTGTCCCGTGTCCACATATGCCCCGCTCTCCCCTACAACTGCAATCGTTTTGACTACAATACAAAAGTTGTAGAGAATTGAATAATCTACAAAATGAGTTTGCCGGTGCTCTCTAGCTGAGTTTTCAGCCGAGAAAAACGGGAAAACCCGCTAAAAAGGAGCGTTTTATAGAAAATTTTACAATTATTAAGCTACGGCTTTCATGTTACGCGTAAGACTAACCTTGAATATGATTTTTTTTGTAAACCTGAATTTGTCCGACGGATAGTTTTGCTACAATTGCCAATTAAATTTTTTTGGCCCTTTATGTTGATAATCAACTTTGGCCGTACGGTGGTCCGCTCTTAATTTTCACATGAGTTCTGTAAACTTCAGAATATTATCTAAAGTCTGTATATTCTACTTACCTTACTAAAACCATGTCGGAAAACTATGGAAAATCTGGATAGAATATTTTTCAAATTTATCGAAGCGATAGGTCGCTAAAGGGGGTTTTTTCGGGTCGCTGATTACGTTTATTTATATTTAAAATGTTATATTAAAAATATAATTTTCTGTGAAAACGCGGAAAATTTTATCATACATTACCTTTCCTTTCCAATGTTATTATTCGAGTTTTGTATTGATTTTCGTTTACTTTTTCAATGTTTATTTTATATTGTCCATATAGTTAAGGCCAAAAAAATAGTGTTTGAAAATAGTGTTTGAAAAAGATAGTGCGAATGGAAACCATTATAACGCCATTTAAATGACCTTGCGATGTATCTTTTAGGGTTTTTTGGATCGCTGATTACGAATTTTATATTACAAATTTTTAAAAATATCAACAGGAAAAATTAGATGCCCGTTTGACAAGACAATTTCATGAGTAACAGATTATTCTATAGCTTACAAAACATACTACCTATTATAATACATGCATACATAATAAATCTGTAGGTATTAATTTGAAAACTGAAGAACATGTAATTTATTTAATCACAAGATACTACAAACTTAATTATTTATGGTACAATTAAAATATAAA
>CAXKVY010010538.1:0-25834 GCA_964058915.1 Tetropium fuscum
GTTTGAGCTGACCATCCCCATCCACCCATCCCCGTTCTCTTTCGGCATTTTTCGATTTTTCATATCCATAATCAAACCTAAATTTAAATATACGGATTAGCATACTAAGAGCGTTTAAACCAGAGGAAAGGATGGAAAGGACGCACTGCTGTGTCTCCTGATCTGTCCTCCGATACAGAGCCAATGCCTGCCGTTGTATATCTCTTTAATATTACAGTCGTACAGGGCGAGAATTAAATATTCTCCCGATTCTGCGATTTCCTGGTGTGTAGTGTTCGGTTGATTGAAGATACCTAGATATTTTATCCCATAAATAGGTAACCGTCGTTTCGTCGTTCTTAAATGAACCATTTTTACCTTTTCTGAAGGGGGCAGAAGTGGTATCGCGTATCGCATTCTATTGCTGCATGAAAAAACATTAGGTGGTAACTGAGATCTGCAAGGGCAGCGATCAACATCTCACTGCTGAAGATCCGAGATTTTTTCCTTGTATCAACATTTGGATGTTATTTCCAGGGTTGAATATCGTAGCCATTAGAACGAGAAGGTCGGTGTCCTGACCTACTATTAGATATTGATTGTGTGCCGCTGTTAGCGACAGCTGTTTTCACTATCACAGCGTTGATTGAACGATCACAGTATCAGCGTGTCATCGGGGGTTTGAATGATTTAGACTCCAGCTCCTGATTTCTACTCCCGAATTCCGTGCATTCGCGTTATTTCTTGCCCGAAGAAAGCCAATTTTTTTGTCTAATTTGAATCTATTATAATTCTCACATTATATTGCTTTCGATATTGGTTATTAATACAGGAACTCGGGAAAACTTCAAATCGAGATTAAAATCTTTAATTTTATAAATTCAAACATAATTTAAGTAACAATTTACGAATTTATTTATTCTAGTGCGTAATTAATGTTAATTATTCCTTGGGGACAGTTATTATTTTACACTTTTGTTGTCTGCTTTGATTCCAAACTTTGGCTTTAACTGACGAAGTAAATTTTTCAAATGTAACTTTTGCATGGGATTTCATCCGCAATTAATTCTATTATACTTTTCCAATTAACCAAGAGAAAATAATACTCGAGGGATGTAAAAAGAGCCCAGAAGATTATTTGGATATTATTATTTAATTTAAATGGAAATTTTTTCGTATTTTGCAAACATGGAAGAAATAAATCATACATAATGGTGCCTGCAAATTCTGAAAGTTGTGGAAAAACATATGTAGTAAGTATTCGCTAGGTATCATTTAATATTTTAAAAATATTTTTGAGTCACTATTCACATTAGTTTTCGCAAAAGCAAGCAAGTCAGTGGCGGCTCGTGACTAAAGCATCAGGTAGGGCAGACAAATTTAATATAGATATTAAATTTGGTCCGCGAAGCATTAATGGCGCCTTTAAAATTAAAATGTTTCAAACTTTCAAGGTCACGCGTTTTCCTGGCACTTCAGAATTTCAATGAAAAATCCATTTACAAAAAATTACAGGGTTTCACAAAATTGATTTTTGGAAAAAGTATGTATCAAGATTTATTGAAATAATATTTATTCACGAATTACTGATGTTATAAATAAATTTAAATAAACAAAATATATTTTATTAGATTGTTAAATATTTTGTATAAAGCAATAGGTATTTCGTTTGTCGAACTTACCATCAATGATTCAACGAATTTTAATTTTCCTTGCCGTATTTGGATTTTTTTATTTAACTCTAGTTTGTCAATTTACTTTTGGTAGTAGTTTAGTTAGTTTGTGTGTTTGAAGAAAAAGAACAGCTCGTAGGTATATTAGAACGTTCCAATAATAAACAGTTCAGCAAGAACCAACGGGAAGTTCAGAGTTCAGAAAAAAATCACTTCGGATACAATTACATTAATACTTTCAATTAAATAATTTTTAACGGTTTTCGACAAACCACTAAAAACAGTAGATTCGTCCAAAAATTCTTTGAATTTATTATCATATTTGGAAAGTAGACTTGCAGGCTGGCTGGGAATAAATGCTTTATCACCAAAATCTAAACTGCAAATTACAACGCAAAAAAATACAAAATACGAATATTATTTCGAATAGGATAAGAAATATTTAAATATGTAAGGTAAGTAGGTACCTAATCAAATCGCGTCAATCACGAACGACAAGACGAAAAGCCGAAAAATCGAACGAAAAACTAAATCCGCATACCTACTCTACCCGGTATTGTATCTTGTATATGCACAATACAACTGTGATCTAAACTCTAAACTGAAAACAGAAAATAGTAAAATCTGAATCCTTAATCATATGACTTTGTAACACCAATCACTAATTAGGGGCTGAAGCTGAAGGGCGCGAATCGTGGACGTTACATCGCTCAAACCGCGCCGATGGGCAAGCCCGTAGCATAATATACAAAATAATGCACGAAACAGGTGCGCCTGCACTGAATTCCTCTTCAAGTCGGTTTAAGTCTATTTTAATTAAAAATCAAAAAATATATTTCTCACTACTTGATTGATGGGGTATCGTTACTTATTAGTTTCTGGAATCTGGAATAGATTAGAGATTAGCTATTACTAGATACATAATTATATAATAATCATAGCTGAAAAGCTAAAGAATGAAGGGCGATCTTATTTTCGTATATCGATATGCAAAATAATTAGTGTCCTACACGCCTAACCTATAGGTAGGTTATAATAAATACTCCGATTAATTGGTTTTTAATAAATATTAAATACCGTGGTTCTAATACTAGATCAAATTTTAAATCCCGTACAATTTAGTGGTAATTATAATAGTAAAGTTTTTATTTTTATAATTACGTATCACTTCAATTGTACGGATTTAATTTCATCTAGAACCGGGGTATTTAATATTTATTATTAAGTTTTAAGACAAAAATTATTAGTTCAGCAAATAGTTACTTTGCCGCTTCAGAAAAGTGACGGTCGACCGGCGCAGGTCACCCTACGGGCAAGCCCATCTTAGCCTGTCTCAGGCTGGATACAACCTAGGCATGCGTTTAACGTTTCGCTCGCACAATCGTCGCCGCGTATACCTCGAACGTATATCGCGAATTAATACAGGCCTGCTTGTCATCTACGGGCTTGCCCATAGCGATGATTAGCAGGTCTCCCTCGCGCTATGGGCAAACAAGATCGTACCTATTACTAATTTATTTCGGGTGCGTAACGCGCAAAATTTAAATCGGAATGTGATTACTGATTAATAATATACTTTTTGCTTTTTATTTATAATCTTACTTAAGACTTTTACAAATCTGTTATGCTATTGTGTTAAAACATATTGAACCTTCTACAAGATAATTGAAACATTTTTTTGAATATTGTTTTCTCTTTTATATTTATACCTTAAATCCTAGGGTGGGCACTGCCCACCTCGAGGAGCCGCCACTAAAGCAAGTATATTATTTCTGAAGTAAAAATACAATACTTATGTATAGGATCTTTATTTCGGATAATTTAGAATATAAAGGTATATCAACCATACAACCAATGCGTTTTTTAATTCCACAGTTCGGCAACCTAGAAATAAGAAATTTAAATTTCAGTGTTTCTTTAAATAGGTAGACGCTTCTGTAGTGGCATGGCGCGACGACTACTGCGCCATCTCGCGGTTCTGCGGCGTAGGTAGTCAGCTGGTAAATTTCAATTTTCTCCCGTCTGACATGCAGTGCACACTTGTGAAATCTTGTAATTTTTCTAAATAAAAATAACTATTAATTAAATATTAATTAATTGAGGTAACTTTCTACCCGTCAACACAAACATTTTTCGTCGAAAAAGCTTGAGCAAAGGGAAGAAATTTCTCGAAAGTTTCCACGTTAGTGATAAATTATCCTACAATGTTTTTAATTCCTACCATCTACACATTCCCACCTAACATACCCATAGTTATTTTATTGTGTGTATTTTGCTTCCATATCTGTATTGAATTTTAATTTCACCTTTCGGATTACTTACAAGAAAAAAGAAACTATAAATAGCATTATAGTTAATTATAGCAATAATTAACATTATATGTAATGGGCCCTAGGCGAAGTTTAGAGGGGTTTCACCTCCGCTCCGTTGCATCAAATGGACTTCTCCTTTGATTTTCCGAATTTTAAATAAAGCACATTTTAAACGTCTATCTAGTGTTTTATTTGGGTTATTCCTATTATACCTATGAGTGACAAATTTTATTTAAGACAATGAAACTATTAGGCACCTATATCCAGATATCAAAAATTATATTGGGAAATGTTGGGCAATGGAATGAAAAACAACTGTCAAACAAAATTCTTTCGACATTGGGTTGACAATAAAATTATGATAATATTTTTAGGTTTCAAATTAAATTATTAATCATGAGATATGTTTTCCATTCCATAGCCAACATTTGTTAAAATAATTTTTGATATTTCTGCATACTTGAATACACATCTTAATAATTCAATATTAATTATAAATAAGGATAGGTACCTATATATTTTTATTCAGATACACTACATCGCATTTTAGACCTAAATTCCATACCAATTAAGTACGTATAACATAACAAACATTTTATCTACGTTCCTGCAAAAAATAAAATGTTATTGAACTACATTTAATGCAAAAATTGGTTCTTTTATTGCACTAGTGCAATACATTTTTTATTGCACGCACGTCATTTAACTACAGTGTTTTGACATAAAGATCATGAGATGTCACCTAATGTCATGACACCTAAATTAAAAATGTTTCGGTTTTTGTATGAACGTAGAAAAAATATTGTATGCAACTCGTACAAAAAGTGTTTATTTCACTTGACGTGATTTTTTGGGCAAGTAAAATTAACGAAATTACTACTTATACTTGAACAGTTTTGATATTACAGGTAAAACTAATATTCATAAGATTAATAATTATTAAACACTAGCGGCCAAGTGACCCAGGCAGCTTTCATGATCGGGAATGATGCAATTAATGCTGACAGGCGGCGGCTCGGTGACACAGTCACACACAGTCCCTAAATGTTTATAAACATTAACGCCTGCCGATATGATTTATATTTTCGTACTAACATTCTCTGCAACTTAATGAACCATATAACCCAAACGTATACATAGATAACATAGCTAGGTCGTCTCCAGGAGGACGTGACCATCTCGAGGTTTTCTTAAAGACGGCTCCTATATACGCAACCAGAAGTATTCAATATTAAAACAGCATTTCCAGCAGTTTTTACAAATAAGAGGTTTTTGGTTATTCGCTAATACGCATGCTACATACATAATTCCCAACAATTTTTACTTTTACTAAGCAGTTTGTCGAAACAATCAACACGGGATCATTTCTTTACCAACTGACTAGTACCACACCACTGCCACTATGGGGCGCCACTATAGACACTACAGAAGCGTATATTAGTCTCTGTTTACCTGATGACTTGGAACCCATCTCATCCTCTAAAGTATGCCCAGAACCTAAAGAAAAAATTTAATGAGAACAATTATTATTATCATGTCAAGGCTATATTATATACCAGTCAGGTGCGTGCAGTCTATGGAGGCAAGGAAACCCATTGCGTCACTTAAAATATATACTTAAATTTATTGTATATAAACTGCATAATTTATTACTATTTACTACTGCGATTTTCGTATGCATTTGTGTACTTTTTAATTGAAGAAATAAAATTATTATTATTATTGTTAGTATTATTATTATTATTATTATTAAAACCTGTTTTGTCACTGGAGAAAAACTGGAACTAGTTGCGTAGTTCAATTATTATAATTTTTAAAAAACAATCTAACATCATAATTTTTTGAGAGTCGTATATAAACTGCTGTTCAAAATTATCGCACCACGTTAATATTTGCTAAAATTTGAGGTCTCATAACTTTTTTACTTTTACTCAAATTTTGATAATTTTTTTAGAATACTGTAGATAAAACGACTAATTTCAACTTCCATATCCAGTCTTTTGTTAACTGAGGACGGTTTAGGTATTATACTAACTCGGTGAAATAATTTCGTAACCAAATTCTTTAAAAATACCAATTTTTGTTAAGAACCATTCCTTTCCTACATTCCATGTAGGATACATTGTCCATGTCTTTAGATACATTGGTTCATTTTTAAGAGCAAAATGAATTGGTCACCAACAGCTTATTGTTAATTTACTCTGCTGTTAGAAGTGATATGTAAAACGTAGACGGCGTATGTCAACCAAAAAACAATGATTGGGTGTATGCAATCTTATTTTGACACATTTTTAAAAACAATACGGTGTTGAGGAATATTCAGCAATTTAAAATAATGAATCGTGTGAGACATTTGACAGCATGTGTAAGAGCGCAAACTTTGGTTGAAGAGGGTAGAAGTATGCGATATGTCTCTCGAATTCTGGGTGTTAACCATTCGACAATAAGTCGAATATTAGAACGTCACAGGGCAACTGGTTCTCACTCCAGGAGACATGGGCAGGGTAGAAAAAGGGCGACGAATGTTAGGAATGACCATTTTCTCCGCCAAAATGCTTTAAGAAATCGGACAGTAACAAGTTCGCAATTGAAGAGTGAACTTGAGATGGTTAGAAATGTTCAAGTTTCTGCTCTTACTGTAAGGAGAAGACTACGGGAGGCAGGTTTGATCAGTAGAAGGCCCATAAAGGCACCAGAACTTACCAGGGCTCAGAAGGTAACTCGATTACGATTTGCACGAGCACATTAAAATTGAACTATCGATAACTGGAGGAAAGTCCTATTCTCCGATGAAACAAGAATAAGCCTAAAATCTTGTGATGGGCGGCAACGTGTGTATAGAAGACAAGGGGAAAGGGAAGCTGCCTTCAATTTCGTTATAAACGAACCCTTTGGTCGTGGCTCCAAAATGTTTTGGGCGGGTATTTCTTTCGATAGCCGTACGGAGTTAGTCCCTATTCATGCAAGGGCAATGAATGCGGAATACTACGCAGAGAACATTCTCCAGGAGCATGTAATGCTCTATGCTCCGTTTTTTGGTCCTGATTTCATATTCATGCAAGATAATGCAAGACCACATGAAGTAGAATTTGTGTTGAGTACTTGATGAAGTCCATATTGATGTTATGAACTGGCCAGCACGAAGCCCGGATTTAAATCCCATCGAACACCTATGGGACATCATTAAGAGAGCAGTGAGACGACGTCTACCAGCCCCACAGAACCTTCAACAGCTGGAACAGGTTACTCTTCATGAGTGGGATAATATTCCTCAACCCGTCATTCAAAACCTCATTAGAAGTATGCCACGGCGGATTCAGGCTGTAATCCGAGCTAGAGGTGGCAACACAACCTACTAGGGATCAGCTCACATAATTTTATTTCTTTGTTTTCCTTTGTTTTCTTGTTAATTAAAAAATGTTTCTTCTCACCCTGAAAGTTTTTTCAATTGATTTCTGTATGGTGCAATAATTTTGACCAATGCATCTAAAGACATGGACCAAAAAACAAAATGTAGGAAAGGAATGGTTCTTAACAAAATTTGGTATTTTTAAAGAATTTGGTTACGAAATTATTCCACCGAGTGTTTTAAAATTAGGGTTATATAACAACCTTTTAGTTAGCCCTGTATAATACCTAAACCGTCCTCAGTTAACAAAAGACTGGATATGCAAGTTGAAATTAGTCGTTTTATCTACAGTATTCTAAAAAAAATATCAAAATTGGACTAAAAGTAAAAAAGTTATGAGACCTCAAATTTTAGCAAATATTAATGCAGTGCGATAAATTTGAACAGCAGTTTATATATATATATATGTCTCGACAACATTTGACAAGGACGTCCGTTATGTCCTGGGGCATAACGGATGTCCACGAACGAACATGTCATGGATATAAATAATATAATATGCAATGATTTTAGTTACATATATGAAGTTTATATTTAGTTACATAATATATCATGACTTATTGATGAAACTTTAAAAATCTAGTTTCTTTTAACAGCTAAATACAGTATTTAAATTGTTTAAAAAATATCACTTAGCATAATGTTTAACAGTTAAAGAAGGCAAAAATCCTCACATTTCTTGGTATTACATTTTTTTTGTTAGTAATTTTTTCTTTAGACATTTTCCCAAAAAACAGTTTTCTCCACAACACCACCGCAGGTACAGTGGCGTAACATTAAGTTAGTTAAGAATATTTTATTATTACCCATTTGATTCTGCTTTGTCGAACAGATTATTCCTACGACAG
The DNA here is from genome assembly GCA_964058915.1 of Tetropium fuscum. Taxonomy (NCBI): domain Eukaryota; kingdom Metazoa; phylum Arthropoda; class Insecta; order Coleoptera; family Cerambycidae; genus Tetropium; species Tetropium fuscum. The sequence goes on from CAXKVY010010538.1 coordinate 8,222, forward strand.
GTGTAGTTCATCGTCCGTCTTTTATTTCTTTTGACAACGCTGATAATGTAATTTCGTGCCTCGAGCGTCATGTCCATCTAAGATCGCAAGGCCGTGGATTAGGCCTATCGTGGATACCACAATAAAAAAACGCGCCACTTATTCTACCTCAAGGTGTTGCGTGAAAGTGAGTATATTTTGAATTTACTACATTATTATAACTATGTAATAAATAGTCAGAAACAATGGCAAAAATTACAAAATTTGGATTAGGTACTATTTTTTGGAAAAATGTTCTTTGCGCCGCTGTAACTCGTTACATATTAGACTTACAAAAAGAATATTTATACAGAGAATGTGATGAATTTTGTTCGTATATACGTTAATTTTGTTAAATACATTTTCGTTGTTGGATAACGTTGCGGAAGTTATTCTGAAAACAATAATTCAAGATGATGGCACGAACTTGGATTTTAGTCAACGCCCACACCCGAACAATATATTAAAAATTATAGCTACTCCACCTTTTGTAAGACAAAGGCCTTTTTAGCACTTACCGACTGGATTATAGTCTATAATTTGCCATATTATAATGTCATAATATCTAACATATTTTGCCTATATTTTTGATGTTTTTACTTACTCGCATCACCGTTGGAACTATCCTGAGTTCTCTTTAAAGGCATCAGCAAATCGAGCCTGGAAGCATTTGCGGTAAACGGGAAACCAGGTTCATCCAAAGTGACCTCACATTTGTATTCTGCAGAGGATTTGGGTGTCAATGCTATTAATGTAAGTGGACATGAGCCTGCAGTGGCGAGGTTGGAATGGCTAATCATGAGTCCTTCTATAGGAAATTCTTGAACTTTATCATCACCCCTACATCTGAAGAATTCTTCTTCGTCTTTGTACCATTTTACGTCGTATAATTTTCCACCGGCCAGATCATATTTGCACTCGATTGCCACCTGTTTGTAAGCTATTCGTGGCACGTAGAAGTTTGTGATTCTCAAAACATTGCTTGCCACGTGGAAATTTACAGTTGCTGCAACAAATAATATACATTAATGAATGTATTGCAATTTTAAATAAGGATGTTTATAAAATATCATTTAGAAAAAACAGGAATTTTAAGACGTATTTTTTACCTAATAACTGTTTCAGCAATATGGTTTTAATCTGTAGTTTATATAAATTTGTTTTGTTTTTTTTTATTGTTGGGTTTATCTTAAAACTCGTATGTACGTACTTACCCATGATTTTACCATTTATTTATTTCATTTCCATGTCTTCCTGTTTGTCAACAATCTTTTATTTATATTTTTATTATACTATACATATAATAATAATGCATTGGTATTCATATTGAGCACCCACCATCTGGAAGAATCTATCTATTATAATTTAGGGTTGGTACGGAAAGAACTGAACCGGTTCTTGAGAACGCGTATTGACTAACCGTTCAGTGAACCGGTTCTCGAATACGAACTATACCTGTTACCTGTTATTGCAATTCTAATGTTCAGAACCAGAACTTCAGACCAGACAGTTCAGACGCAGTTGACTGTTCAGACGTTCAGCACGGTTCGGACTAGTTCCAGTAATTTCATGTACTTCTTACTTCTTGTATTAAGTTTTGCGATGCGAGTTGAATATATTTTACATAAAATAAAAATTAAACATATAAACTAACTAGTATGTTAACTATAGGGTGTCTGCCAAGTATATGTCTTGAGATTTGTTATCGATTACTTATACGAGAGGACCTGTTTACATAAATTACATTTAGCTAATTGCTTATTTGGGTCCGCAATCGTAAAAAAAATCCACATGGCGCTAGTTCTTTTATTCATTATGATTAATTTACCGCCGATTCGTATTTTCAATAAAAAAAGTCCGTTATATACATGATACATGCGTAGTTGTCACAGTAGAATGAACAACTGAACTGGAACTTTGTAGTCGTTGTTTCGACATCGACACGTTAGTATCGTGGTCTGAACGTTCTGAGCGGTAACAGGTATTGAGAACGGTTCTGAAAAAAGAACGGAACCGTTCTCACCGGTTCATCAATTTCACCTGTTCAGTACCATCTCTATTATAATTGTATAGGGAATTGTATATTGTATTGTACAGAGATACAGACACTGGCATTACTCATTTCTATAGTAAACCTTTTAGTGTGTATTTGCCCTTATAAATCAAGTTTTAACCTCTGTTCACAAATATTTTGAGTTTTATTGTTTGTTTTGTTTTTCGTAACTTATTTCGTAACAGTATTCTCAAAATATTTTTTTTATATAGGTATATAGGTTATATATATATATATATATATATATATATATATATATATATATATATATATATATATATATATATATATATATATATATATATATATATATATATATATATATATATATATATATATATATATATATATATATATATATACATATATATATATATATATATATATATATATATATATATATATATATATATATATATATATATATATATACATATATATATATATATATATATATATATATATATATATATATATATATATATATATATATATATATATATATATATACATATATATATATATATATATATATATATATATATATATATATATATATATATATATATATATATATATATATATATATATATATATATATATATATATATATATATATATATATATATATATATATATATATTTGACATATAGTTGATAAGTTTCATATTTGTGAGTCGAATTGAGTTTAGGTTACACATTAAGTATAAAATGAGTCTTGCTTTTGAAAACACTTTAGAAAATTGTTCTAAAGACATTTTAAATGGCACTCAAGCTTACTTCCTTTAACATCCAACGAAAAATACGAGAAAGTACGTACATATGCAATATTTTGTAATTGGAGGATGACAAAAAACGCACTAAGTACTGATGAAAGTGTGATGCTAGCGTATTTTTTTGAGAAGGTAAGATATTGTTTAAACATTTTATGTGTTTTTCATAAAATGTCTCATTATTTTAGGAAAAAGCTCTTAAGGCATCTAGCTTATGGTCTACCATGATACAAAACCCAAAAAGAATCGTGTATTCTCCATTTACTACTATAGGATCAGAGTGCAACGGATACGAAATTTATCATAAATATTCACGATTGAGACCCAAACAAGTAAAATACAATATATTTTACACTCATAGGTGCGAAAAGTATTATTTTTAAGACATGAGTCACATCATGAGTGAGAAAAAATAACATATTAACTGTGATTTTATGAACTATTCATCAGTTAATTCCTTTTTCAAGTAGGTACATATACTAGGTATATTAAGGACAAAAAATGTATAATTTGTTGGATATTGAAACTCTTACTTTAGTTTTTTGCTGAAATTGGTAGGTAAGTGAGAAGCAACTGACTTTTTTGTGTAATGGATACCTACTTAGTCCTTTTTTCAAACGAAATGTCTTTGTAGCTTGTTGGGCTCAAAAATGTCATTTTCACCAGCCAGTAGGTACATGGATTTTTCCCAAGTTAAAAGTTTTTAATTTTTTAATTTTTTTCATTTTTCATGTTGAGTTTCATTTTTAAGACGTTTGATCTTGAGAAATTTGAAATTTTTACTTGCAGCGCTATTTGGGACCCATGCACAGAACACATGAACATGAACAAAAGTCACCCCCCGCCACTGAAAGTAAGTAAATGTTTGTGGTTTGTGTCCTGGATTTACTTATTATAATGATAATATTATTGATATTGTCTAAGTTGCATATTTTAATTTGAAATTTCTTTCATTAAAATACGGTAATGACTCCACTTTCATAGTTTTCAATATCATGCAGGATATTGTATAGTATCATCCAATGATTTATGAATATGTGAATAAGTCTCTGGTATCATCAAGTATCATGTAGAACCACACCCTAGCCTCAAAAATATTTATCTGACTTTCTTAACAGTAGCGGCTGAATTATCTTTAATTTGGCTAATGCGATGCGGTTCTCGATAACATAATAGAGGCGATAGAGGGTAATGAACAAGTTTTACTTTACGTGATTTTGTTTCGTACAGGATGAGTTGTAAAATTCGTGCAAATTGTCATACCTATTATATATTATCGTAAAAATGCGTTATAAAAGGTTGGATGTTTTTTAGATTAAGGTATCCTTTAATTATTTCAGGTATTTAAATTAATAGTCAAGTTTTATTAATGTTCTATTTTCTATTTATAATATAAATAGATGAGTAAGTACTTATATTTGTTTGTTATTATTTAGTAATTAAATATATTATAAAGACACCAGATACCTATCGCATCTTATTTACATATCACTGAAAGTGAGGTTAGATAACCTAAAAACATCTAATCTTTTAAAACGCATTTTATAATCCCAATGGTATATTTACCTTCAACTTAATAAAATATAGAAAAATATATAGAAAAATGTCTACAAATATTGTCATCACTTTGTAAAAAGTTGATGTGATTTAGAATAACCAAATAATGTTTACCCAAAAATACGAAAATTCCCATATAAACACATCAAAACAAAAACAGCCAAACATAGGCCATGCAATACATGTATATTATTTTTTTAAATTTTAATTGCTGAGGAATAGCAAACTAAAATTAGAAAAATACTTTTTTTAAAATTTTGACATGTAAAGTGAGGCTTTTCAAACCCCTTTGGGAAACACTTACTATTCACAACCAGTTAGGAAAACTAAATATTAGGTACGCAACTAGTTGTGTATCTAATAGCTATTTATGTAACCCGTTGGGAAAAGTACTATTTTGTGTAACGAGCAGATTTCTGCATAAAATTGAGTTTTCTTCTCATAAAATATAAAATTGGTGAAAATTAAAAAAAATATTGTATGAAACACGTTGGGAAACACTATTTTGTGTGACTCGCATCCTTTTGTGGAACTAGCTAGCGCTCGTTCCGCAGAAATCTGCTCGTTACATAAAATAGTACCTTTCCCAACTGGTTACATAAATAGCCATCCTTCTCAGACAAATGGTTGCTAAGATATACACGCTTGAAATGGAGGTTGAAGTTAACAAAGATACGCATTTCACTAACAATACCGCTTCAAAGACATGTTTTTTTTGGTATTATACCTACTCCTTTACTACCATCGTTGAGGTAGATATAGCATTTATAATAATAGCAATTAACGTTGGTTACACGGTTTAACAGATATGCGCGTAAAACAGGTTTTCTGTCTCAACGCATAACGCATGGGCGCCGACAGAGGGAGTCAAATCAAGACACTTGCCCTTCCCCCTTAAAAATTGAACACTCGATTTTTGTGTATAACTATATGTATATATTTTTAATAATAAAAATGTAGTTTTTTTAATTTATTTTACTTTGCCCTTCCCCCTATATTATATTTAACCCTTCCGGCGCCCATGTCTCATCAAGGTCGAAAACTTGGGGTTTTATTATATAGCAAAAACATTACGCTGTTATTGTGCAGTATTGAGCAGTGTAGTGTTCTCTGATAATAGACAAGTAGAGGTGGCAACCGCCAACCTTTTGTTCAGCCGTCCGAAAGTAATTTTTATTTGAAATAATTAAACATAATAATTATAATAATGGTAATATTATTAGTCGTTAAACATTAATAGTTTACTTATTTTATGTTGTATCAGCATACGTTTTAATCACAATGACCTTGAATTCCGAAAAACAATTCGCTATTACCTCGGCTCCGCCCGGAAGACCTTCCCCCCCCCCACCCCCCCCTCTTTACATCAGGCTGAATCCGCCCCTGTTGCAAGCTAAAATATATCTTTTGCTTGGAAAAAGATATCTATACCTCCCTATATTTTGCATGGTAGTAAAAATGGTATGACATATATCTATATATAGGTAAATTTAATAAATACACAAATATATATAGTATATAGGTACCTACAAAGACAATAATTCAAATTTCTTTTACCAATTGCCCATGAAACTGATCTCTATAGGTGGGTATATAGTAAAAGTACTTACCTAGCAATATAAATAATGTAAAAAGTACCATTTTCTCAAACCAGTCCAAGTATTATCCCTCAACTTACATAAACAGGATGTAAAACAACTGTTTATAGTGGCTCCACTTTAATAACATAAAAGCATTAACACAATAGTTTTAATTAAGACAACGAAGTGAATTATACTGATGTTTACTATTGGATGAAGTGTGCGGGTTAAAAAGTCAATTGGCAAAAACATGCAAGCAGTTAAAACTAAAATATAAAAAGGAATTTATGGACCTTTTCGCCGTATTTTTCATTAAAACCATACCACGAAAGTATGCAGTTACACAATATCTACGGATCGCCGATAGTTTTATTTTCACGGTTACAAATAATCTCGAATCCGCTGATAGAACATTCCGCGCGGACGGCCGCCTGACATTAGATACTTAGAACAGATGAGAGAGCACGTGCTTCTGAAATTTCACCCTCCTCATTAAAGCTTTACAAGCAATTGTTTAATTTATATCCATCAGTACGCTATGCTATCATCAAGAGCTATCATATAAAGACGATCGTTCTTAATATTTTTGTGGTTTGCTTCTCGGCAACACGAAATAATACCTATAGTGGGTATACCTAAATAATTATTAATTATTTAGGTATACCCACTCTAGTTAGGGCACATAGGTATGAACGATTTTATACTGTTTCCTTGCAAATATTTAGGTACCTACCTACCTACCTACTAAAAAAAAATATTACAAAATTAGGTACTTAAGAGTCTGGTAGGGGTTTTTATGGTGAATCAATAAAGTAATAGGTATATGGAAGGTATTAAAATTTTACAAAATATTTTTACAAATATTTTTTTCAAATGATATAATTTAAAATGTCCTGAAGTTTTGACATTATCCCCTAACCACTAGATTTTTAGTGTTTTCTTGACTTGTGTAAATACCTTAGTATATTTGACACCAATAAAGATATGTATGTAAGTATATTTTTTGAAATATGACAAGGCAACATTTCACACAGTATTCACACAATTCTGTTGTGAGAAACTACTACGGTCCATATAAATTTGACCATGGGTCAAACAAATCAGGTCCTAATAACTAGATATCTGCATAAAATATTTTAAATTATGACATAAACATCAGCTAAGTAAGTATAGGTACTGACTTGATAGTTGAACTGATAGTTAATAACTGCCTATTATATGAAAATATAGGGCCAAACACTGATTCTGATTTGTACTGATGTGTTCTGATTCCCACTAGATTCTGATTTGTACGTCTTATAAAATATCGAAATAAAGCTTCGTATTTATTTCTAGATTCACAACAATTCTGCCATTTAAGGTAACAATTTTTGAAGGCATAGCTATTTGGAAATTTGATTTCTTCCTGTTCCTGCTTTGCTTTTCTTTTTTTTTGTGAGGTAATGTGGCAACCACTTCATTCTTGAATTGTGTACAATTGTTAACATAGTTATTACCCCTGTACAATCCAAGACATTTGGAAACATTCTGCTCATTACTATTAGGTACATATGTTGCGAGCTAAAATTGTAGAATAAAATGCAGGATATATATAATCAGTAATAATATTGATTTCCATGTTTTTTATCACTTTTAACTGTTGTGTTATGCATTGTGCTGTTTCTGTTGCATTCTTATTTTTCTTACGATTGGTATATTGTTTATGTTTAATCATAGGATATGTTATGTTAATCTGTTTCTTATCATGTTTATCGCTTCTGGGCAGAGTCATATGGTGTTTCTACGTACCAAAAATAATTACTGCGCATTATAAATTTAGATGCATAATGCTTTTTTCTTTGATTTAGCAAAATATCTTCTTCGTGTATTACTGCTTTCTCACATTCCTTCTTCTTTCTCGAGATCTGGCGTTTCTTTAGATAAAAGCCATCAGTAAAAGTAAAGGTTTTCTGTTTAATCCTGTGAGACAAATGTCCTGAATGCTGACACCGACATCGACCCAAATTTTCAAAAATCTGACACATTTTTTAAAACGAATAATGAAGATTATAGAACTTGTGCGAATATATTTCTGTATATTAATCTATGCCAGAGACATGTCTCTGATCTATGCTTATACCGCAAACGACGCTTTATCACAGAATAATTCTGTGGTCTGTAGCTTTATACCGACATACCGATCAAATACCGAAAATACCTCAGATTAAACATCCACAAGATAAACTCTAGCAAGTGAGAAAACGTCCGCGAAAGAGATAGAATGATGGTTTATTATCCCACATGTTATTGGTCGAATCCATCCCAACATCAGAAAATTTACTGTTTTGTTTACAAACACTGCGTTCCCCACCCATAAATTTATTTTTATTCGCTGGACAAACCGTGCTGTACCAAAGTACTGTACTATGGATATTGGGTATTGGCGTTACCCATCTTTCTGTGGATATTTTTCATCTGAGCATAATACCCATTATACCCAGATCAGTGAAGTGCTCTGATTATACTTAAATACCACGATATATCTGTGATAAATACCTACTACCGGGTCAACGATTATACCGGGTGTCTCTGCTACTACCACGATACAGAGACAACGGTATGTCAGGCTGCCGAATCAAGATTGGTCGGTCTCTGCGGATGTATCGCAAAGGCGTTTTTGCGAGATAGAGAGAGCGCGATATAGAAAGCACAATACACTGTGTACCGTGTTACGGAGTAATTGGAAATGTCTCGTACCTGACATCACAGTCTCCTGCGCGCGGACATGTCGTTGTGTGTGCCGTGCCTACTACCTATATTACCCAAGGCTTATAATTATAAGCCTTGATATTAACCTATCATACAGATCTCTGTTCGTCTGTCCTCTGTGGTACCTAGCACGTGAGAGTTTTGCGGGTATCACAACCTCCACCAGTAAAGAGTAAAGCTACATAACAACTGATAACAACGATAAAACATAATAGGGACTTAAGCAGATCCTCAGAAATTGGTACATATCCGTATCGGCTTATGTTAGTGAGGAAATAGCTATTTATGTAACCAGTTGGGAAAAGTACTACTTTGTGTAAGAGAGATTTCTGCAAAAGGATGCGAGTTACACAAAATACTGTTTCCCAATGTGTTTCATACAAGATTTTTTCTAATTTTCACCAATTTTATACTTTTTGAAAAGAAAACTGAATTTTATACATTTAAAAACAATCCAGTATATTATTATATATTTTAAAATAATTTGGCTGTAGCAACAGCACAGAATACACTGTGGGCAGTAGTTTTACCAATGGAAATCGCTATTAGATCTATAATGGCGCCTTATTTGGCTTTATAAAAGAAGATATAAATACGGTCGAGACTATTATTCTTACTAAATATTTCTTAAAATTATTTTGCAGAGAAAGTGATAGACTGATAAAGATCTTAAGTGGCTCATAGATTTTCTTCTATGTTCTAGAATTATATAATAGCTATGTGTGACGCCACGTGTATCAGAGTTTTTATGATACATGGTCTTATCATTGAAGTTTTAACTTGAAATCAGCCATTATTTGCCATACTTATCATACATCTATTGGATGCATTAGGTATATTATTTATACCTACATGTACATGGTACATGGCTGTGTACACATAAGCACTTAAATTGAACTTTAATCAAAAATTGATTAAACCAGGTTACTTTAGCAGTTTAGCGTTTAGCAGCAAAGTAACCATTATTATTGTCTCTTACATCCTAATTAATATTGGTATCACGATTTCTATTAATTTAGATGCTGACATGACCTTATATATTCGTGCCACGGTTGCCTAGAATCAAATGCACAAGTATCCTTACTGCTGATTTTACGCATTTCCCAGTCAACTCTATAATGCCTATGTATATTGGAAAAGGATATTAGAGGTAACTTAAGGGACTACAGGACATAGGAACTAAAATAGCTTGGCTATAAATATAATATACAATTAAACAAAACAAAAAATTATGTAAATTCATGTTAATAGTAGGAGCAACAAAATTGAAGAAGTATGATGTATTTGCAGATTATCCTTTAGTTTCTTGCTCTAAACGCTGTTTAATTCGACTGCACTTTGGACAGTTATTTTTTTTTTCAAGGCAATTTTTATGCACTACAGAATTACAATCATTACATATATGGGCAAAGGAGTCAAAGGGAAACAGAACTTGATCATTTGAGCAAATTTCACAAATATGTCCCCTTCCTTTACAAACTTCACAATCAAGTTTAATATGTGTTGAAAATATATCGACTAATTTATGCAGCTTAGAAGGTAATTCTCCAGAGTCCGTGTCAACAAGATCTTGGAGACTATACATATGGGAGGACTCCAGTAAGTGGGATGGCCCAAAATTTTTCCACAATAAATGATCCTCTGCTGCTTTCCTACAAACTAGTAAGTATTTCCTCATGCCATGTAACTCTTGCCTCAATCGCTGTACTAAATTTAATTCAACCACCAACGAGAAAAGTTTCGGATTTAATTTTGTTAAGTTAATTAATGGCCTTGTGGCTGTTACACGTAGCTGTTGTAAACTGGCCTGAGATACAGGCATCGGCGTAAAGTCCCAGTTGTGAATTACTCTAGCCGGTACAACTGCAGAACTACCCCAATGGCATGCAGGACAAAAGTAGAGACCAGTATAATCGCATCTACGTGCATCTGTCCATTCTCTATCTAAAAGAAATTGAAATGAATGAATATTTATCACAATATTCTTTCGGCTCTATTTCTTGGAATGTATTTGCAAATGATATTGTAATGAAGCAAAAAAAAAACATTTCTTAATTGGTTTATTGACACTATTATCAAGAGTTGCTCATTAGGAATAATTATTCTTATATGCCACATGGAAAAGTCGTACACATTTAGCATTTTTTGTGTATTATGTGGATTTGGAGTGTAATGTGCAGTCTAAAAAGACTAAAAACACTAAAAATAGATATACCTAACCTAACTTCAAATTTCAAATGTAACTAAAGAGCCTTAAAAGCCTTATTTACGTGGAACTTTTAGAGTGAACTCTTTTCACTTCATATGGCAATATCTGAATGCGTGCAAAGTAGCGCTATTTACTTCAAGGTACAATACCCAAACGGATTGAGCACACCTAGTGCAAATAAAGTTGAAAGAATGTGTATCCCAAACGTAGCTATAATGTTTAAAGAAATGTGTTACCTATATTGAAATATATGTTGATATATCAGAGATAATGATGCTCTAGATTAATAGACAGTGAGGGACTAAATGAATGAATAAAAGTTTGCTGGATCTGCTGAGCACGATGATGGTATATAGGACACATTTAGTTACATAACATTGTTAATATCAGTGACAAAATTATGAAACTAATCACAGTCATCACCATTCTCATGGCCCCAGAAGATTGAAAAAGATAACTATTTAAAGTAAACTTGCAAACTAAATGTGTTTTTCCATTCAATATCCACGCTAAACATAGGAAATATAACCTACACCCTATATTTGGAAGCAGAATAAGAGATAAACAAACAGACACATGCATAAATATGACAGTATTTTACCTGAAAATAACAATCTGCCGAGGCAGCTTATTCCTTTTGGTACAGCTAGTATAAGTTTAAAAAAAATATTTAGGAAAAATGTACAATTAGGTTTACTAGCATCCAGGACCAATGGCAAGATTGTGCTAGGTGTAACTTTGCTGGTAATTGCTAGAATTGATGAAAGGGTTATCTCAGCAGTTTGTTTTTAGTTTATGTAAATTTTTGTTTTGAAAACAATGAGTGCATTTAAAAAAAATTAAATTCTCTTCTTTTTTAAAGTATAGGGTGAATATTGGAGAATGGCCATTAATATATGAGATAAATCTGGCAAAATAATGACAAATATTTATTTGCCTTTATTATATATATTTTAAGTAATAAATAAACATACACAGCTGTAAGAGCTTACAGAAATGAAAATTGAATCCTATTCTATAATATAACAGACATGATCTTAAACTATCCACTCTACTTTCAAAACCTACCACGGATTTCTGAAATTCTTTAGGCGCAAATGTTATAAATACAACTTACTTCGTTTAAGTTATAGACTAGTATAGCATTTGATCAAACAGTGCATCAATTGTTTGGTACTTTTAGTACCAAACAATTACCTAATCTAATATCCAAATCTTGAAAGTTGGCGATTACTCATAGTTATAAACCATACGAATCAAATCAGTATTGTACTAGTCAATTGTGTGTTGAAACAACTCAGGATATATACAAACTTTACTTCTTCCCGGCTGAGAAACGTAAACATATTACATAACCTACAATTTGAATGTTAAAATCATGAAGACTAGACAGGAGAATGAGTGTGGTTTAAGCAATGGGACGTTTTCCGTCGGAAAAATGGGTGCCCATAAGTGCATTGAAATTGGAGAAAAAGTGAATTCAACAGAAAGATAACCAAAATCTGTCAGTTTTGAATCGTGCCCTCTCTTTCTTTTTCATACAGCAGCTTACAACAACGTTCGTTGGATATATCAACAGTCACATATAATGGACTTCTTTTTGTTGTCTACCGTTTTATTATTTTTTAAGAGGAACACAACACAACAAAAATAAATTAGGGACGGAACCGCCATCTTTCAAGATTTGGAATATACCAGTAAAATTTTATTATAGTATCTGAATAAGTACCTAATATAATAACCAAAGACAATAATTCATCATACCAATACGATAAATTAATGCATCAAAGATGGGGTTGAAATTAGTTGAAATTATTTTTGTTTATATTGTAAATATACGTTATAATTGATCGGTTTCAAACAAAACTGGAAATACTGCCCTTTCTATCTCACAATCATGACGGAAGTTGAAATACAGGAGAACTCCAATTAACCGGATCAATTGGGACCGGACCCTATTTGAATAATTTGATTAATCAAGAAAAAAATTTAGGTACATATCTGTATACCGACCTTGCCACTGACAAACACAATAATGCACACAAGACTGATGACTCATCTTCTGCGTATGTGTATTTTTTATTTTGAGTGTCTCTCTAAGTGTGTTTTAGGAAGTCGGATGCGATTCGGATAATGGGCGATCTGGATAGTTGGAGTTCGGATAATTGGAGTTCTACTGTAGTCATATTTAAGAATGTTTCTCAATTTTGGGTATACACAGAAATTACCTAGATAAATAATACTTCTTTTTCCTGCACAGCTTTAGCATGGGTCAAGACACTAGTAAATCAGGATAGTAAAACATAGGAATTTTCTATTATTGAATAGAAGTATGTATATACTTACTTATAGGCATGTGTGATTTACATTCTGCACACATATATTTCTGAGCCGAAAGGCCAATTTCCGGACAAATTTCTAGTTCATATGTGCCTTTCTCACTTGCAACAACATGGGCACATTCTCTAATGATAGACGTAATACATTTATGGTGACAGCAATAGCCACAGTCTTCACATTCATACCAGGCTTGTACTACGCACCTGTAATGTTCATGTTTAAAAAATGAGGAATTTACCAGATACCTAGGTAAGTACTTAAAATTACATAAACAATTGAAAATATTTTTTCACATTTCTCCTTACCAAATAGTACCTGTACAATGATCACAGTATCGAGAATTTGTACTACGTAGTAACGGCTGCAAGTTTAAGTGATGACCTTTAATTGTCCTTTTTGATACACCACTACTTTTATTTCTTGGGTGTCTAAGAAGATAAAACATGAAAATAACGATTATTACATGATCCAAATCAATAACTAACAAAACTAATTCAGTTCTCAGGCAAAAGTACTTACTGAGGGTCATCCATTGCCTCCCTGCATTCTTGTAAGCGTAAACGCAATTCAATTAAGTGTCGAACAAGCCACTTTCGTTCATCAGAGCACTGGTAACATTCTAATACTAAATCTTTGCAACGATTTATTGCTCTCAACAATTCCTCCTCTGTGGCCTCCTCAAAAAGATATTATTTTGGCTATATAAAGCTAACACTGGGAATATTATAATGATAATGTGACTACAACTAATCATAGCTCATAATCATAACTTACTTTGTTTAATGCTAATTCTAATTCTTCCTCAGCTAAACTAGTAGGTAAAATTTGATCATCTTCGTTTGATAAGGTACCAGATACTGTTGACGCAGGACTTGATGTCATTTTTCATTTCAACTGTAAACCTTATTCAGATTTGATAATATGAATTTATCTGTAACATAACCTCAATTTTTGTTAAAAGCCTAAAACATCTGTTTTGACGTTCCCGTTAAAGAAGCAGCACAAAAAACTCCAGCCAGGCAAAAAATCATAGAGAAAATTTACTCACAAAACATATAGATAGATTTATTACTGTCTCTGGCAGCAACCTCGTTTCTAAATTTGGTTTATAAACAAACAATCTAACAATTTTTTTTAAATTAGATATTCTGAATAATTATTACACTGTTACCTATTACATAAAAATAGAAAAAAAACTGCTTTTTTAAGTTGGCAGCATAGTTTCCCTAATAAGAGAGGTTTTTATAAACCTTTTATTTATCTACTTAAAAAAATCTACTAAAAAAAGTAAAAACAAAACAAGTAATAAAACTATAAAACAATAATGTAGAACACTTTAATAATGAAGATTTATATATAAATATGTATTTATATATAATTTCATAAATATATTAAAAAATAAATACATACCTTAACTTCTTTGCACAATTTACAAACGGATTTATTTTGTGTTGACACATTCAAATTGTTTCTCAGTTACATTCTTCTGCGACCCATTTTTCCCTTTTGCAGAGATGTAGAGTAGTACACTAGCGATCACTTGAAAGTGCACGACTCTTATGTCATATTTCCTTAAATTTGGCCTTTGTAAAACTGACTTGTTGAAAACTTGACGTTTAGTTTAAGTAGTGCCTACCTGACAAACGCAATGATAACTAATCAAACACAGCTACGAATCTGCTTTACTCTATGCAATAAATATTAATACCACAAAGCAAACACTAATTATTGAACTTAAAATAACAAAACTGTTATATGAAACACGTAAAATAATCAACAGAAATTAATATATTAAAATAATAAATTGTAAATACATAATTCGCAAAACTAAATATAAAATTCATAAACAACAAAATCTTACCATGAATATTTCAATATTTTGTTCATGCACCATTTGAATTCGTTACACTTTGCAATCGACGACTCACTGATCAAATAAGTGTCCTTGTATAACCTGCGCCAGAACTAATTGCTTAAAAACGAAAGTTGCAGGACTAATGCTTAAAAACTTTATTAAAAACTATTACAAATCATTCCACATTGTTCCCTTCAAAGTACTCCCCTTGGCAACGTATACATTTCTCCCAACGTCGTTCCCAGTGCTGGAAGGACCCTAGAACTGTTCTTGTGGAATGCTGTTTAGCTCCTGCAGCGATTATTCTTTAATGTTTTCAATACCAAACCTCTGCAACCTCTGCCTTTACAAAGATCTTTTGAGTCTGGAAACAAGAAAAAGTCTGCAGGGGCTAGGTCTGGTGAGTAGGCTAAGGGATGACAGACATTCCGTTTATTGTGCAGAAATCGCAAATCAGTAACGCATAATTAACTAGTGCGTTGTCAGGATATAGCACCCAGTCCCCACTTCGCCACAGCAACGATCTCTGTTGGGGAGATTTCTGAGACGATTGAACCTTTGTTTCCACGTTGTAGCCTTAAAACCCATGTCTCGTCCCTAGTGATGATGCGTCTGAGTTTTCAGTCAAAGTCAAAGCCGAAGTCAGCGGATAACATGGGTTATCCGCTGACGACGTCCGGCCTTCTTTGAACCTTCTGAACCGTTCATGACATCGTGACCGACTCAAACATTCATCCCCAAACACCTCTTGCAACATTTGTAAAGTTTCGGTAAAAGTTTTACCTAGTTTAACAGCATACTTGACACCAACAAGTTGCTCCTAGTTTTAAATTCATCTTGCAAAGTATTGAAAAATCACCGAATACGCAAAACTCGTTCTACACAAACAGCAGTGCTTGGACTGAGTCACGCTAAAGAATTCTCCAACGGCACTGCAGGTCGTTGCGAAGTTGCCAAGCAATTTAAAAAGTCCTGGAACTTAATGATCCATCCTCGTATAAGTAAATAAGTACCCTCAAAATTAGCTATGACTAATTAATAATTAGTTATAGAGTATATAGTATAATTATTTATTCATCCCACCGCTGTAGACACAAATAAAAAATATTTAAAGCTAAACTCAGTTTTATAGACAAAATGTTGCAGAATTAGACGTAATTGCATCATAGAAAAATGCATTATTTAACGGCTTATACTGGTGCGTAATTAATTTTATAACTTCATGGGCAGCACATCCTCCAATTATCGCTGATACTGAATGTAATTCTGTACCTCCATATCTGCAGACCTCATGTACTCTCTCATCCCTTAACACATGAGAGCAACTCCATTCAGCTAAAAGTTTTCCAATTATGCCTTTCAACTTCAGTACGTCAGGTTCAACTTGATCATCAAACTGACCAGGGTAAGTGTTAAATTCACTTATAAAACGTTCAAATCCTCTTAGTATGACATAATAAAACATTAGACTGTCAGGATCCTCAAGATAAGAAGATAAGTCAAGACTAGTGCGCTCATATTCATCTGCTATGCAACTTCCTCTAATAACACGAAGCTCACTTGCATGTTTACAGAATAATTTAACCTAAAAATAAGAACATTATTTGCAGGTAGACAGTAGGTAAAATAATAATTTGGGTTTATATTTATTTTAGTATTATATTTGAATTTATGTAATAATTATAAGTTTAAAAAGTGGTGCCTGTAAAAATTACAAGTTATAAATAATTTAGTAAAAAAAAGGGGGGTTTTGTTTTTTGCAAATATATCAAAAACTATTGCAGATATCGGAAATCGAAAACAAGATCCTTAAAGGGCAGGAAACATCCAAAAAAAAAGGTCCTACTGGAACTCTACCACCAATATTTATAAATTTAACTTAAAGGTGAAAATAGGGTTAAAAATGGGTGATATGACTTCCACGAGCGCCGACCGATTTGGACACTTTAACAATAAAAATTATTTATGCCCCTTAAATATTAAGAAATAAAAAAATCATATACCTTTGGATACTTGAATAAACGATAATCCATTGGAAAAAAAAAAATTTTAACCCTAAAACTTTTGGAAAAATTTTATTACACCTCAAAAATTTCAAAAAATCAGAAATTTTTCAAAAGGTTTCTGGATGTCATTCCGAATGGAACGAGCCCTAAATCATAATTTTTGGTATAGCCTAAGAGAAATTCATCAAAATGGCACTTGTTGATTATTTGTCAGGGCCAAACCGGCCAAAGATATAAATGACCAAAAGCTACAAAATTAATAACATTTTTTTAGTAGCATATTTTGTAAACAAAAATTATGTTGTCTTTTTTGAACCATCAAGTAACCTGCCAATATTGTAACAGTAATTGTTGCTATAACTAGTAAACATGTATTACAATACTAACCTCAGTTTCAGTAATTACATCTTGAGCAAGTCCTAAATTTCTTGCGATTTGAGATGCTCTTCGATAAACTGCCTCTGCCTGGGATTG
>CAXKVY010010539.1:0-22385 GCA_964058915.1 Tetropium fuscum
TCTTGCCCAACGTAACAGTCACATCATTTAAATAGCCAATTAATAATCGATTTTTGGGAACATTTCCATTATATAAATCTTTATTCAAACTAGCGTCCTCCATCAATTATTCATCTTCAGTGGTTGTCCTATTTTACTGTATTCGCCTTAGGGCCAAATAATGTTTAATGTGTTTATTAGAAACTTGGTGTTTCTTGGTACTACGTACGACTAAATATTTTTAAGTCCCTAAAACCATCTTCTGAAACGACGAGCTTTTTGCATTACCTAATAAAATACATCGACATTGAACTTCCACATATCCATTGATAATTACCATACTCAGAAAATTCGAAATATCCGCCAACTTTCCTATTCTCGACCTACTGGATTGCGGATTGCTGTTATTTCTGGCGTCGGTCGACTAATCAAAATTTGTCATGCTTCATTAATTATTACCTACTTCTGACTATCGATAATATCTGTTATTATTATATTTTAATCTTACCTTGTTTTGTGGGAAGGAACTATTTTTTTATTTCTTTTTTTCTACTCCCATACTTACTTTAATTTGTTTATTAGATATCCTCTACCTATACTTTAATGAGATTCATTAAGATACAAATTTATAACCATTAGAAACGCGACATACAACAATATTCTGTCAATATCAACTATTTCTTTGAACATCTGACAGATATAAAAAATATAAATTTTGACCAGATTGTTTACTTAGCAAATTTTCAAACTTTGTGCTTCTTCCAATTAAAATAACTGAACATGTGTTACAGGGAGAGTGAAATCGAAAATTTAACCCTGTTAGAAGTTCATCATAAAATGAGTAAAAACGTACGAAAAATTTTACTCGCAGTTCATGGATTGGAGGAACAAAAATAAAATTAGCAGCGTTTCAGAAAACGTCTTACTTGCACATCAAAGTTATCTAAGAAATTTAAATCCACAAGTTTATGGACAGATTATTCCATT
The DNA here is from genome assembly GCA_964058915.1 of Tetropium fuscum. Classification (NCBI taxonomy): domain Eukaryota; kingdom Metazoa; phylum Arthropoda; class Insecta; order Coleoptera; family Cerambycidae; genus Tetropium; species Tetropium fuscum. The sequence continues at coordinate 967 of CAXKVY010010539.1, forward strand.
TTGAAATCTACGGTGTCTATTAACATAAAGTGGATAGTTACAATTATATGCAAGAATTACATTAATATTCGTCCAAAAAATTGTGTAACCATCCTTTTTTATCAACTACATAAACGGAAAATGCACCGTACAAAACGAAGGAATAAACAAATTTGGAAATTTAGAAAAAGATATCGCTATTGATTTAAATCTTACAGATCATAATATCTTACAGGTATACATGATACTGCTTTCGCCGCAGTTCTGCTACAATTTTGATTGATGCTGGTGGTGATATAACTTCTTTGAAATGCCACTGTGGATGGAAATTCACATAAGTGGCCGAAAACTACAATGACGAATCGACACAAAATAAAGTCAACGTTGCCAATAATATTTTGAATTCGATTGAACACAACGAAAGCAACAATTTAATAAACATTACTCCATCAACATCAACAATGTCGGCCACCAATATTGTAATAAAACTGACAGTAGTGCCACAGATAGTTTAATAACTGTACCAACTCTTATTTGTTAAACCTTGAATTTCTGATATTACTGTGATCTATTTATAATAGTTTCCATAATATTTCCTATATTGTAATTTATAATTAATAAATGTCAGAAATAAAGTGTTAATTTTTGTTTATGACTGGTCGTAGTGTAAAAAATAGTGTATGCAACTCACTAATGTTGTATCATATACTACCTATAAATTAATAACTTCCTTGTCCTTAAACCCTTAAAACCGGTACATTATAATATCTGCTACAGCGACACAGCGCGCAGCATTACGCATTACAGTACACAACAATGACTACAGATCAAGCCTCCCAAAGCGCGCCTCAAAGTCCGGCCAAAACACGTATTATTTTAACGACCTCGCATGAAGGAGCGGGAAGGGAAACAATGGACATGTATGACGCGATGTAGAAGCTCAAAATTTCAGCCGCACTGGGTTGTGTTGAGAACCGGGAGTCTGGAGAGTAATATTTTGATTCTTTAATACTTGCTCAAGGCTCTAGAGGTACTTTTAAACTGGTAAAACCATCGAATGTATTATCTTAAACATACGCCTCCAGAATAGGGAACGATCCTATTCGCAGTCATTCATAGGGTCTGTAAGCGGATTGGGTTCACACTCTGCCCGATTCCAGAGTTCGACATAGCAAGAACATCATAAGGCTGATTAATCTGTTTGGAGGTTTAAGTCCCGATTTGTATGAATGGCTTAGAGCGGGGCCTTATTCCTTGCAAATTGCCCGGGGATGTGAGCGGATATTATAGATTGACGATTACGGGGATGAAATTGGAAACTTGGTGTCGCCATTAGCCGATCAAGTGTACACAAAGACACTGCAATGCCTTGATGTTAGCTATTTGAAATATTTGAATCTATAATATTGATATTCATTAATATTCAAGTCTGAAAATATAACTCGACGCGGTTTAAGAGTTACATTAATAGAAAATTCAATATAATAAAGGAATTGTTTTAATATAAATACGAATGAGACTATCGACTTTCCAAATAACATTTATTATATATTTACACAGGATGTGTAATATTTTTATGTGTGGTGGGTGGGTCAGTGTGAGTTGAAAACTCGGGTTTCGGGGTTGAAAATCCCCCATTTGGCCGCCATCTTGAAAAAGAGGATGTAAACAGTTTTTCCGCGATATCTTAAGAACCGTAAAGTCTGATAAAAATTCTAAGACTTTTTTGTGGATTGAATTCTCTACAATTTTGGTATATATCTTACCGTAAAATTGAAAATGAAAAAGTTGTGATTAAAAATAGACTGAAATTTTCAAGAAGAAAATTCAAAGATTATACTATACAAGACTTACAAAGTTCTTGAAGGGACATCTAAAATAAAATTATTTAACTCCAAACACTACGGATCTGTTAAAATTCCTCTGTTTATTTATGTTAGAGAATATAGCAATACGCTATAGAAATTCTGTACAATGGAAATTCGATGTAGTTAATTCCACAAGTTATCTGTGATTTTACGCATATCTTCAATGTCTATGAAGACCACGACTATGAACGTTTTTTACCCTATTCAAATCTGTTCATAGGTAGATAATAAAGTTAAAGGGGGTGAATTTGTTATGAAACTTTGCGGTGTTTAAGATCACTCACATAAAAATCATAATGGCGGAATATTCTATTTATGAACGGTTTTGTCTCAAACTTGAAACTTTGCGGTCTCTCAAGAGAATCTTGACGGTCAGAAGTTTGCTACCGGACAAATCTAAAGATCGTTACAATCAAGTCTATGAAAATTTTATCAAATGGTGTACAACGTACGATGTGTCCACAATAACGGAAGATGTATTATTGGTATTTTTCTCAGAAAAATCAAAGACATTGTCCCCTGCTACATTATGGTCAGAATACTCAATGTTGAAATTGACTATTTCATTAAATAAGAACCAGGATTTTTCGAAATTTGGTCGCTTGAAGGCAGGCATACATAAAAAGGAAAAATGACGGATATCAACCTCGAAAATCTCAGGTATTTACAAAGGATGATATATCAAAGTTCTTGTTAGAAGCTCCTGATGAAATATATTTAATGAAAAAAGTGGTAGCGATTTTTGGAGTAGCTGCCGAACTGACGAGTTATATAATCTGAAAGTGAAGGACGTTGGGTATAAAAATTGTGTTATGTTAGTGCAGATTCTTACTACAAAATATAATGTGCAAAGAAGATTTGTCATAACAGAAGATTGGGTAACGTATGTTAACCGTTATATGCAACTCCCACCAAAAAAGACTCAAGATGAACGCTTTCTTTATCGGTATGAGCGTGGCAGATGTATAAATTAGATGGTTGGAAAGCATATAATTTCAAGAATTCCGTACGACATAGCTAAATTTCTTAAAATTTCAAACCCAAGTCAGTACATCGGCCACTAGTTTCGAAGAACGTCCTCTACCTTACTAGCAAATGTCCCAGGTGTGTACATTTTAGGTATGAAAAGGCACCGGGGGTGGAAGTCGTCAGACGTAGAGGAAGAATACATAGCAGATTCAGTGACCCATAAAATAGAAGTTGCTCATAAAATCATGCCCGGAAAATCGATATCTATTCAGCAAAGCAAACATTCAGAAACATAATTTAATGGTCATGTTGTGCAAATCAACAAAGAAGTCAACATTTCCAGTGACGCTGCTTTCGAACAGGATTTCAATCAAAATTTGCCGTTAAATCTTTCAGGAACATACAACAATTGTAATTTTGCATTTAATTTCCACTCTCGATAAATGTTTGACATTACTAATTTGACGGCTGGACCACGAAAGTTTTTCATACTTAGCAACCGATAACCCAGCATGTTTTACTTTCGCTTTTGCTATGCCTATTTAAACAGAAAAGTATACTTTCGTAGGGGGGAGATTGAAATAATAATTTAATTTGCTTATGAAAAATTCTGAAAATTGGCATGTTGAAGATGATGCTGTTATTAACTACCGATTGCAATAATTTTCATCAGGATCGGTAGGTATGCTGTGACAGGCTGGGGAGCGTTCCGAAATTTTGCAGTAGGTCGCCATATTAAAATTTTTCTCTATATTTTATCGTATTTTTATTTTTTCGCAATTTTTTACATTGGAACTAAATATCGCAACAACAAATTTTTTTTAAATGCTTCGCAATAATCCAGTGAACAATTTTTGTTCGAGGCTCTTTTTCTAAAATTATTACTTTTTCACTAATCGAGAAAAACTAATTTCAGAATAATTTTACAATAAAAAAACCATGCCGCGTACCTAATTTTTTAATGGCCTTCTATCTACGTTAAGATGTTTCATTATAATCATATTTCAACGAGTTCTATCAAAGTTCCAAATCAACGAGTTTTTCCCCTCTGACATCCCTACTAATTGTTTTTTATGTTATCTATATTATTATAGGTAGATACTTCAACTCATTCAAAACTTATTTAGGAACGGGGCCAACCGATCTCTGACCCGTTCCTTCTATACATCCCATGATCTCGCGTGTAAAATATCATCTATTTTTAAAAACATCCCATTCAGTTGGCGATGAATTTATGTTCCACGCTTCTTTATTGTGCCCTGCGCATCCCTCTATTGTGCAGCCGCCACGGTTGACCGATGCCTTGTGGCTTCTGAGGAATCCTGGCCTGCTGGGGATTAGTCTGATGCCGACGGCGTGGAAATTGCTGTTCCAGAAAACGCTGCAATTTATAACGCTGGGCACAGTTATCCCTCTTTTGGCGTTAATTTTCCTTGAAACGGGGGACAACCAGTGCTGGGGATTTGCTAATAGATAGGGCGCCAGTCGCATGACCTTTCAACTCTAACATATTTTATCTATAACATATCTAACTTATTTTCTATTGAACGCTGAAATACTGTCAATGTCTACTAGTTTTATATCTGAATTTTACCCTGGTTAAGTTCTTTAGCTTCGTCCAAATCTAATATGAGGACCTTAACTCAGTAGTCGGTTCAGAAACAGTGCTGATAAATAACCCTGTACACACATATTCAAACAAAACCTTACCGTATATAAATTTATTGTATAAGAAAGAGAATCATAAAAATAATTATTAGAGGATGAACATACCTAGAAAACAGTTGTAGGTACGTGGTTTTCATCATTATGTTGCCATTTAAATTCCTGATATCTGCAACACACAATACGCACCGCTGTTTTGTTGGTGTTAAAACTAATTCTTTATAACAACTGTCAGTTCTATTAACTACGATGATGGCTGATAATACTTATACGGTTTATCTGATTAATTTTGTGATAATTATTTATTTGTTGAGCTCAATATGGAAAGAAATTTTATCTGGTCAGTACTTAATATTTGTCTAATCTTTGTTATTACGAATTCGTTAACTTTTTAATATGCTAGCATTATTTCAATAACCTAGGTATCTTTTACTTACTAGTTTAATACTTTTAGTTTAATTTTTTTTTAGTTTAATACTTTTGTAGCATTTTCGGTTCCTTAATAAAACTATAGATGCTGGAATCTGGATAGGCGATACTGAATAAATAGGATCTCCCAGGAACAATTTTGGAACAGCTTCGACAAAACCTCCTTCAAAGCAAATTTTATTTTATCCAATTTTAACTATATTTTTAATAAAATTGTTTGCAATAAATTAACCGACGTTCTCGTTTTCATATCTTCCACGTTGCTAATCAATAATTCTTATTCTTTTTTCTCTTCTAGGATACTAGATAATAATGTTTAATGTACCATAGTTACTATAGACAGTATCATCTTGGTTGAAGGTTTTTGATACACTATTATTAAATCAGTTTTTATTCTAGTGCGCTATCAATCTTTATAACATATTTATTTTACAATTTAGGTGTAAAATACCCTTTTGTACTCTTTAAATTTCTAATTGAGTTAAATTTTAAGTTGATCTGCTTTCTTGTGCAGCAAGCTTTAGACTTGACATTTGCTGTCAATGGATTTTACAAATTATAGAATAATATAAATTATATATTATATTATTTTTTATATTATAACTCTCATAATTGATTCTAATATGTCTCTATTATAACATTGTATACTTTTTTATACTAAATGTAATAATTTTTTACAGTGTCGTTGTTCTAAAAAAATAAATTGAAAAAGCCGCAGGCTTGAAACGTCTTTAAACTAAACAACATATGATTTTATAATTTTAATTATTCCAAATGGCACCATAATCCTAAGAAATTGACAAACAATATATATATATATATATATATATATATATATATATATATATATATATATATATATAATGGTGGTGTTAATTTTAAGATTCACCCTGTACATGGGTTTTTATTCCAATTGGTCTTTGGAACGTGTTATGATAGAAAATCGGACAATAATCTATTTAACTTCGGTACACGATCAATGCTCATCTGTGCAAAATGACCAAGTCTAATTTTGCTAATAACTCAATATATACAATGAAAATGTCCAAGCGCTCCAGGTCACCCTTTTCGAAAGCAGCCAGCTCTGCTATAATCATTGATTCGATTACCATATAACTTTATAATTGAACTCCACGTACCTAGGCTGCATTTAAGCACGCTCTGATTGGTACATGAGCATGTTTTATTAAATTAAAACATTCGTAATAAAGCAGGGAACTTTTGGGCTCTTTGTTCTATGCGCAAATCAAATAATTTGTGTTCTATTCAATTCGCGTGTAGATAACGAAAGTTCTGGAGTTGTTTATATCGGGATGAAATGCAAATCGCCAGGCCACACACACATACTTCATATTATTTCAGCAGCAGCCACGCGGCACCCTAAATCCTTTCGCTGCGAAATATCTCCCCAATATCTCGGCGCCGGAATTAGTGCCCGTCAGTCGAAAGGCGTAATAGTTCGACTGGGACTCAATCAGTTTATTATATTCAGGTTAGTTTTACAGTTTATTTTTTTTTAAAATTGCCTAAATGCCGAAGATGCCGCGGTATGACTTAAATACCCGATCGCCAGTAGGCGGTGCTGATCAGCTAATTTTCATTCTAAAAGCCAGGGTAATAACAGTCTAGTTCTTTTAAATATAAACAAATGGAAAACAACGTTCTCGAGTTGCACCTTGTCTGTGGTTTGTTAAATCTCAACGTTTCGGAGATAGAACTGGAAGGAAAAGGTTAAGGTAATCGTTAGGATGTGTAAGGAGTTGTTCGACACTGGGGCCAACTCCCCAATCTGTCTACTCCTCAGGCCTCACAACGGGTATTAGTACTATCTAAGGCCGCAATCTGCATTATTTTTTATTTTATATATTATCATCTTATAGGCCGCCAGTTTTTTTTGATAGTATGTATATATTTGAATATGTTATCAAACATAATGTAGTAACATTTGAGATAGAGAGAGATTTTATATATTTAGATTATTTATAAGTTTAACTGAGCATGAAGGATCTTACCTCAAGGGAGGTTCAAAAGAAGTTATTTGGGATCTTGTAATTTATTAATATTGATTTGTTTTACTTATTTGATTAACTATAAGGTTATATTACTGATCTACTCTCACTATAGACTTTTTTCCTGCAAAAGGTCTGACCGGCAACAAAACTTCGGAAATGTCCTTCTATATGGCATATTTATTGTCCTAAATTTGCAACCCAATCCGAGTGGAGCACAAACTACCCTAGGCGTTCAAAGGGGTGAAATGGCACTGACATGGACACGTAACTTGTACCGTTAGTATGACAACAAAAAATTGTTATTAATAAAAGTAGATTTTCAGTTTTCTACCGAAAACTCCGCAGAAGAACATATTATTATCTAGGATTTATAGTTGTTGAATGGCATGCCCGAGTAGAGAGGCACCTTTTCGCTCAAGGTTACGCGGACCTAGTTTTGGCTACGTTTGAACATTCCGAGTATCTTAGGCTGAACCATTGCTCTAATTGCGATTATTTGAGAAGTATCATGTTCCTGAGCAATTGAGATTTGGTTTGGTTTGATTTGGTGTTTCGAAGTCCTAGCGCCAAAATTAATGATATTATGACGGCCGCAATATCGCATATGATACCGGAAAGTTGTACTAAAATTTACCCCTTTGCCCAAGTGCTATAACTTCTGTCCAAAGCACAATATTCGAAGTTCCTTTCGTGGTTCGATAGACCACTGCTTCTTATACTTAAGTGCCGTACTTTTTGACTTAGTACTGTTTAATTGGGAGCCGAAAAGGTACCGCGCTGACCTTTCTGATGTTTTTTCATTAAAAGTTAGCGCTTCCTACACTTGCGCTTAATTCAACGAAAAATTTTTTTGAGAAAAACTAAAACACCCGTTCTGAGTTTTCAGGTAACCTATCTTTTAGAGGTGTCGTCAGTCACGTTGGGTATGACGACAAGCCCTTAACGTGCTGGATAAGCAGTCGAAAAAATTTCAGTGTAATGTGAGCTTTCCTTACAAATTTTACGGATGCATCGTCTTGAAACAAAAACATTGTAATGTAATGTCAAACATTCATTTCAACTCATTTTATTTAGTCCTTTCAATTCCATTCTTTCAATATTATAATCCTATTTTGTTGAAATGGGAGCATGGGAGCAAATGAGGGCCAGAGGATGATGGGATAAATCAGAAGAAAAGAGAGGGCCATCGAAGATAATAGCCCAATAATTTGTAGATTAAGTTTTTTTGTTTTTATAAGAAGAGTAAAATATTTTAAAAAGTTATGAATCTATAATCATTTTCTGAAATCTTTGTGACCATATATTAGGTCAAAATCATATTAAGATTTGATAATCGCTGTTCAAATCAGTTCTGACTGACCAAGGAATGACTCCTAACGGAGGCAAAAATCACCTGGCCCCGATTTCAATATACACTGCACTTGCATCGACTCTAGGCTTCCAATAATACCAATGTAATGCCTCGCGCATCCGCGCATTTTCCTTCGAGTGGCCCATGAATATCCAGAAAGTACTTAACTTGAAGGCTTTATCATCTACGAGATGATTTCCGTGAATGGGACATTTAAATCCCATTCCCCTATGTAATATCTTTCAGATTAGGATTAAAATCTCTGTAGGTGCGGGTTATTCTTATGATTTGAAATATATGACGATTGGAGAGCTCCACTCCCGAGGATAAAGGAAGGCCAGGGTGAAAGCGGAGAAGTGAAAGGTCGGGACCACTTTATCTGAAATAGTTTAAATAAGTGTTCATCGCTACCGTAATTTATCAACGCGAATATAGTAAGGGATACGTATCACTTTATCTTATGAATTTACGTCACCAATATTTGAATATATTCGTTTTACATCAACTCTTGGTACTATATATATTTGTTTTACATCAGCTCTTGTTAAATTATATACTTGTTGAATCTATATTTTGTTTTATTGCAATATTTAATATATACCATTAACACCAGTTATTATGTAAATACCCCATTTCAGGGCCGGAAACAGATAATTTTTACACTCCTGTCTACTTCAGTATTCCTAATTGTCACACACATATACATGCTGTATGGTTATTTGAAATGCTAATATGTACTTGCATCTACCCTACCCATTATTATGCTAGTAAATATTATTCCTCGACGCCATCCCAACTGATGACCAATTACCATATAGATGACCCTTAATGTGAACCTATCAACCCATTAAAATGAAATAATATCTTATGAATTGTATGCCTAAGACCAGTGTGTGTGATCAACGCCGATATATATTATACATTATGTAGATATGTGAGGGATATTTAGTAAAGATATGACAAGCAACATTAAACCGGCTAATCTCTTATTGAGCAATTACGAGGTTAAGCATATTTACAAATAATTACTACTGACAGTTGAGTAGTCAAGCAAGCTGAAAATAAAGCACCTGCTATAATAAAATTAACACATGTCAAGCACAAAACTCTGTTTTTATTTTCATTTCTTTGATGTTACATAGAATCTTAGTTTCTCATTATGTCGTCCTAATAAAGGAACTATAGAAGTAGAGAAATAGGACTAGAATAGGACCTTCTTCAGAACTAAAAAATAACCGACAAATAAACCCCGAAGTCTCTCACTGAGAAAAAGACGGCGAACGCCTCTAGTTCGTAAGAATGATACCTTGATTCAACCAATGAATTACGTTTAGAGTGTTAAGATGCATTTGATTCTCTGTTAGTAGGATATGTTGGCGTTTAAATATATAGGATGAGATGGACTGATAAAAATGAGTTTTATTTTTCAAGGTTACGAGAAATCAGGTAATAATAATAGCAGCAAATCATAATATAATTATTCTTAAACATTGTTTAACTAATTATAGCCCCACAACATTATTAAATTGCTATTAAAACTAGGACCAAGTTAAAGTCAAATCAATGTTATTATCGTTCAGCATATTATGTTTAATTGCAGACCACTGTGGTCGAGTACTAGCACTCCATTGCTAATAATAAGCACAACATACTGATTGAATTCATGCAAGTGAACCCACAACACAAAATCTACCTCTATGAGCGACATATGGCGGTAACAATGGCCATGTCGATGCAAATTTATCAGACTTAGTCTGCATAATTTCGCGGAAAATTCTGCTGGCGTCGCTCCCAAAAATCCCCGCCCCGCTTTTCTAGTGGAGATGTTTTGATAAATATTAATACGCAGATAACGTGAACAGTGGGGGTTTTCTTGTTACGAATGCACGTACCGTAAAGTATTGCACAAATCCTGATACAGAGAAAAAAATGATATATCTTGCGTGGCGCCAGTTATAATTTTCTGACGCTTATACGTTGCTGGCGTTCATAAAACTATACAAACATTATTTCTTGGTTCTAGAAACGTCCAGAAAAGTGAAAATACTCTTTCTAGTGATAATTCTAACGAGAAATTGCTGTTGACAATTCAATAACCAACACAAAATACATTTAATTTAAATAGATAGTGGCAAGTCCCACAATATCACCAGCCCGTATAATGAGTGTAATTACTCCATAATTCCAGAAAATATAGAGTGGAATAAAGGACGATCAGCGACAATTACTGTCAATTACGGCGTGATATACGCAAGTCTGCTTTGCTTAATTAATTGATTAATTTAATCCCATGTTGATTACTGGTAGCCTCTAATTACAGGCGCATTATCAGTGTTGTACGGCTGTAATTTCGGACCAGAAAACATCCATAATTTAGTAGATATTAGACAAAATGGTGATTGTTATTTACAGGAGTCGTAAATAAATGATTTTAGTTTTGACTAAGCAAGCAATTTCTGTATCACTCCCTCTTTAAATATTTCATAATTATAATGTATATGTAATAATTGTAATTGCATATAGCTAGGAAAAGTAGTTTATTTTAATAGATTCTACAAGATTTTATGCATTTTAAAGTTTAATATCTTCTGGATAACTGTATGCCTAATGCTTTTATATATAATAGGTTCAAATAGAACAAATATAAATAGTAGAATAGGTTTGTGTTGTATATATATATATAATGTATATATATATATATATATATATATATATATATATATATATATATATATATATATATATATATATATATATATATATATATATATATATATATATATATATATATATTTATATATATATGTATATATATATATATATATATATATATATATATATATATATATATATATATATATATATATATATATATATATATATATATACATATATATATATATATATATATATATATATATATATATATATATATATATATATATATATATATACATAAATATATATATATATATATATATATATATATATATATATATATATATATATATATATATATATATATATATATATATATATATATATATATATATATATATATATATATATATATATTGTGAAAAGTAATCTTGGGTTTGTAGCATTTCATTACATAGAAATAAGCAAATAGACGAATAAGAAAGAAAACACACTTACCAGTGCTATGTCTGGACACACATACGGAAATGAACCACTATACGTATGTGTGTCCAGACATAGCACTGGTAAGTGTGTTTTCTTTCTTATTCGTCTATTTGCTTATTTCTATGTAATGAAATGCTACAAACCCAAGATTACTTTTCACAAAATAAATATGAATAGCAAAGAATTTCAAAGCTAATATATATATATATATATATATATATATATATATATATATATATATATATATATATATATATATATATATATGTGTGTATATATATATATATATATATATATATATATATATATATATATATATATATATATATATATATATATATATATATATATATATATATATATATATATATATATATATATATATATATATATATATATATATATATATATATATGTGTGTATATATATATATATATATATATATATATATATATATATATATATATATATATATATATATATATATATATATATATGTGTATATATATATATATATATATATATATATATATATATATATATATATATATATATATATATATATATATATATATACATAGAGAGAGAGAGAGAGAGCGACGCAGTGTCTGAACCATCCTTTTCATTGAATTATATTTTTATGAATAAGCAGTATCAGTAGAAAATATCTGTTTACTACAAGCTGTATAATGCAGCACTTCCTTTGTTAAAGACACATGTCATGTACCTTAATCAATTAATTATACTTAATTTAAACCCAAAACAAACACACGCTTATCATTAATTGTGCCTAACAAGTACTCATGTAGGGCGCCAAATTCAATTTGCATGAGTAGAGAAGCAGTGGGGGTTCTGAACCATCCCCACCACTGACCTTGAATAAACTACCAAACTCCTGTCCTGAATTTTGGATAATATATCATTTATACTAAGTAAGTACTATAAGTAGTAGTTATAAACATTATAAATTTATCACATGTTCTAAAAGGTTCTATATTATTTTTCTAAATATATAAAAGAATAAGTACTCATTTATGGTGCACATTTGTTGAACTGGAGAAGCATTGGGGATTGTATTCATAAACAGGAACAATTCAATGAAAACTAGTAATTTCAAAATATCAATAATTGTTACTCGCATCTAAAATAGGGAACACAAAATCAATAAACAACAGATTATTAACAATTTTGCAAAAATATATTTTTTAATGATCATGGTAAATTTTCTCCAGGAAAATAATATAATTTCAAGATAACAATAATTTGGATTTTACTCAAAGACTATTTCTTATTTAATTCATGTTATGCATGAATTAAATAAAGAAATAGCTGACCTGGGTTAAAAAAATAAATGAATTGCTGTGTTCTTAGATCATGCAAAGGCATTTGATACTGTTCCTCTTGATATACTTCGTTATATCATTATGGGTTATATCATTATAGGGTAAGAGAAAAATATTAAATGTCTTTATATATAAACTATTTGAAATGTTGATTCTAATAAGTCAAAATCAATAAAAAACGTAGCAAATCCATAAAAATGGGAATGCCACAAAGTACAGTACAGGGCCCATACTGTTTAATATATATCAACCATATATTAATATATATCAACCATCAAAATTGTGAATAATTGGCTGTTCAACTTGCTATCTTTAAACATAACAGAAAGTAAATAATATATTTAATTTAGTTCATATTTATATTAATTTTTATGAAAAATGAACATTCTGATAGTGGTAAGTCCTGCGTGCCGCAGAGCTAAACACGAGCGCTTGTTTATTTGCACATACAACGTCTGTCAAAGTTTGTTCTTGTGTTGGTCAAACGAGCCTGGTCCGGAGGGAAAGACAACAAAGTCCACAGGGTACTAAAGTGATTTACCCACATGTGTATTCTCACGATTCGGGTGAAATAGGGAACGATCAACACAGCAGTACAAATACCTTCCAACTGAAAGATAAGCAAAAGCAAACCGCTAATTTTAACCGGGCATGTTTATTAAAACCGAACTAGTAGAAGTGTAGAAAGTTAGAATCACTACAGAATGACAATACGAAGTAATGTGTATTATTTATTAGAATAATGTTAATGAAATAAGGTTTTAATAACGTTATGAATGTCTAACACGTCCAATTATGTGTTTCCAGTAATCCTACTAAAATATGCTAATAAACCCCTCAGTACGGATTAGTTGACGAAAACGACAGTCCAGCATTTAATTTTCTAGCATCGCAAAAATTTTCAATCCTAATTATACACATTCCCTTCTATCCCGTTAAGAAGACAAACACAATGAGCTTAAATCTCGGTCACATTGTATAAAATCAACATTTCGAATGAAAAATTATTTTACGGCATTTCAATAATGGCGGCGATTCGAAATTTCCATTTACGATTCGAGGCAGAGTTTTATTTAAAAAGTTCCCGAAGTGTGCACAGACAGCAAACCTAAGATATCGCTTTGCTTCAATGGGATTAGTAAAAATGCCGGCCAAAGTTTATCTTAACGGCGAACTTTCTCCAAACGGTTCTGTTGTTTTCTAAATAATTTTCGCCAGGCCAAAGTATCGATGCCAGTGAGGGAGAGGAAAATGACCATGTCATCTCCAGCGTTTCATAGAACAGGATAAAAATATTTACGAGATCGCAGATGGTCTCCATCGCGGCGCATTTTGCATAATTAGTTGAAAAATAGTGTTCATTCTAATGCCATAACTTTTATTAAGCACGTGAAGTGTCACTGAAAAATATTTGCTCCAGAACATATAGTTTGTAACATCGAAATATGAGACATAAAAAATTTTCAAAGGATACCCACAATTGCCGCAATGGGAGATAGGGGCAGTAGAACTTTTCTTAGAGCAAGCTAAAATCGTCACTATAAAGGCGCTTTCATTCAACAAGTTATGTTTTGATAGAATACTAATAACTAATCAATTTTAACACAAAACTCATCAAAATATTATACTAAATTAAAGAATAACTCTATTACTTCTATTTCAAGAATTATTTTTGACCCCACTTGAGGGGTCAAATTTGAGGAACGTGTAAAATGGATCCGTAATATTTGAATGGGAAACATTCTTATTCTGCATCACATTCACCATCCAATTTATGGTATGACGAAAGGTGTACAGGGCGACCAATATTTTGTTAAACTACATGATAATGTCATAATGTGATGGGCGATGTATATAAAATCATTTGTTTTTCCTTAAATTCCTGGAAATCGGTTATACTTGACAACGCTGTTAAAAATGCGGTAGCACGTGTGAAGAGATCGATATAATGATAGTTTTTTGCTCGGTTTTTTATGTCTCATATTTCGATGTTACAAACTATACATTCTTTATGCATTTGCGTTTTGTATTATACCTACTGCACCGACCCTGTTAACCTTCCCCAATTTAAGATGCTTTCCCTGAAACAAAACAAAATGGAAACATTAATCAGTCCATTCATTAACGCGTTGCCCCTACTTCCTTAATTATTTCCTAAATAAATAGGACTGGAAGCACTGCACACAATGGAAGCGGCGTTCATCTATTGTTGGAAACATTGTATCAGTAGATTAATTTTACATCCAATAAAATACAGGAGCTAATACATCGTCGTAGACGAAATTTATTTCGGTAATTTTTCCGGTTAATTATTGATGCATTAGAGCCTGAAAGGGATCATTTTCGGCCTTTAAAAGGTGAGTTACAAATTCTGCTATGCTAATACATTGTTGGACGCGCAACTCACCCTGTATATTGAGACTGGAGGGGTGCTAGAATATTACCATTGCAGTTCTCAAAATTAATATTATAGGAAATGTTTTCAATAATTTAAGGCTTGAAATACTTCACCACCCAGACACTAGTCAGTAATTCATTTTCTGTAATGTTATACTATTGCACATAAGGCTAATGAGGCTTTCCAAAGTTGTATGTACATCATTTTCGTATAATTACAGTATCGTAAATACCTTCTACTTCGCAACGTATTTCGACTTATAACTCTTAGAAGTATCCGCTACGGTTCAATCCTAATTTCTGCTCAATAAAAATGATTTATCTGCCAGAATAATATCACTTGGCTGCCGAGACTTAAAGGTCCCAAAATCAATTCACTTGTCATTTTAGGCAGCCTGCCGCCGGCAAAAATGATTTATTTTTATTAGAACCGGACAATTTAAGATTGTACGAGCTACGAAACGAGAATATTTCTTGTTAGGCGAAGTGGCCGTAAATATAGTTGACAGAATAATGCAAGAACTGATGTAAGGAACTAGACTGCTTGTAAGGACAAAAAGTTGCTGTTTGCGGAATGAATTGAGACTATATATTATGTTATCATCAAAATCAGTGGCAGGTATTTGTCTATTTGTCAGTTTGTAAAACGTATTGTGAAAAGTAATCTTGGGTTTGTAGCATTTTATTACATAGAGAAATAAGCAAATAGACGAATAATAACGAAGAGACACTTACCAGTTGTATATCTGGACATACACACTAGGTTTATGTATTGTAAGAATTTGAGTTCCATCAAAAACTGATGTTATAAAATGTCACTCCAAGTGTTCGAGTATTAATATTTTAAATTCAAGTAGGTATAAATGATCAATGAAACAAATCGTATATGACTCTGAAGATCCTCAATGAAGGTGAAAGAAGGCATTTGATACTGTTCCTCTTGATATACTTCGTTATATCATTATGGGTTATATCATTATAGGGTAAGAGAAAAATATTAAATGTCTTTATATATAAACTATGTAAATATAGTTGACAGAATAATGCAAGAACTGATGTAAGGAACTAGACTGCTTGTAAGGACAAGAAGTTGCTGTTTGCGGAATGAATTGAGACTATATATTATGTTATCATCAAAATCAGTGGCAGGTATTTGTCTATTTGTCAGTTTGTAAAAAGTATTGTGAAAAGTAATCTTGGGTTTGTAGCATTTTATTACATAGAGAAATAAGCAAATAGACGAATAATAACGAAGAGACACTTACCAGTTGTATATCTGGACATACACACTAGGTTTATGTATTGTAAGAATTTGAGTTCCATCAAAAACTGATGTTATAAAATGTCACTCCAAGTGTTCGAGTATTAATATTTTAAATTCAAGTATAAATGATCAATGAAACAAATCGTATATGACTCTGAAGATCCTCAATGAAGGTGAAAGAACTTGTACAACTTCTAAGTGGTTCGTTTCCGTGTGTATGTCCAGATATACAACTGGTAAGTATGTCTTCCTTATTATTCGTCTATTTGCTTATTTCTCTATGTAATAAAATGCTACAAACCCAAGATTACTTTTCACAAAACAATTGTGAATAGCAAAGAACTTCAAAGCTAATATATATATATATATATATATATATATATATATATATATATATATATATATATATATATATATATATATATATATATATATATATATATATACATTGTTGATGTGTTTCAAAATGTTCTTTTAACAAAATATAGGGACTCAATGTATCATATTTCTGTCATTGGTAGAAAAGTACAGTAAAAGTAGCCTAAATTATTGTTAACAGTAGGAGAAATATGGCTCAATAAAAAATATTCTATTGTATGACGAAATAAATAGAAAGACTTACCCTCTCGTCATTGACGTACAAAGTGATGTTGACAGCCGGGAGGGAGGGAGGTGCATGGCAGTCCGCGATGAGGGGTCTTCCATGCTCCAGTCCTGCCCTGTCCACCGTCACAACTGGCACCCCCACGGGAACAACTGTAACGGATCACGTGTTGAAAAGTTTGCAGTTTATAAGGCGGTGTAAATTTAGTGCCCCATGTTCTAGAACTTTTTACTTGTGATTGATTCAGATAATAGTGGTTGTAGTCCAGTCAATAGAAACATTAGACGAGTGTTAGCTTGCCAAAGGTCATGGACAGATAATTTTTGGCATAGATCTCTATTTTGATGAGGTTAATAAAACCCCACGTTTTCGACCTTGAGACGATGCCGTTCGCGCCCCCATATTGGAAAACAGGTACAAAAAATTTGATTTTGCGCATATCTACTAAACCGTGTAAGTTTTAGTTCTACTGGTTTCTTCATTCATTACACTTGATTCATATGTGTGATTGCTGACTATCGTTGGAGCATCAAGCGAGATTGTCCACATATTGAACACTCCAGGAAAAGCTATAAGCGTAAATTTTTACCATAGTATGTATGTTTTGAAGAACTTGAATGTCCCTTCACTACTTGTACAGAATTTGATTTACAGTAACAATATACATATACAACCTTTATAGATAAAAACTTCCATTGTATGATATTTTAGAAAAGGTACCGTATATAGTACAAAGTTGTGCGATTGAGAAAAACTGGGGTCATTTCTGGATTCAGATGCCTACAATCAGCCAAAATCACATGGCAGATCGATGTCAACAAGTGTGTTCCCTTATCTTCATTAATAAATTATGGAAGTCCTTTATCTTTTAAGGATTTAAAATGATCAGCATGAACACATAATTTACATTATATATTGCGCAGTTAATTTTGAACTACCCTAGCTCTGTTGGACCTTAAGGAAATCTGTTTGCTAAGTTCTATAGGCCCATGAGGACCAATAAATCAAATAAATCTGCGTTCGCACTGTACAAAATGAACAAGTAGCTGAATAGGACGGGCAAAAACAAGTAGAAAATCGATAATTGTTCGATATCGTTTGATATTAAATTCGGCCTCGTGTCGCCGATACAGGGACGTACTCAATTTTCTGTGGGATTTTTTGAGGAAAATGTCTTTAATTTTAAACTAAATATATCACTATTATAAATCAGAAATTTCGAACTTGTGTGCTGAATTTTTAGACGATTATTCTCAAATTGACACTTTCCAGACGGCATACTTGCCGATATAAGTATATAATTTCTAATTAAGGGGATTTCATTGTTATTACATTATACGCAGATTTTATCTGGAGGTTTGTGTGTGTAGAAACATTTTATCCATAATAAGGAATTCCATTCGTTTGATATATTTGCCGTCAGTACCGTCCTCTACTAAGAGCTTGATGATTTGCAACTTTTGCCTTCATCGAAATCTGCCCCGCAGATTCAAGCAGTGTAAAATTCGACAGATAAAACGCAAAACCCTTATTTTAATCAGAAAGCGCTGCGTAAAAAGCTGCCAATGGACTAAAACCCGTCGCAAAAACTGCCTTTCGCTGGCATAAAATGACCATAGTAAATTACTGAAAATTCCCCTAATAATAGTAGATGGCCGCGTCCCGGTAAATATCGATAAAATCCTTTGCAATTCGAGACTGGAGTGTGAATTAAATAAACTGCAAGTGGCACCCTGTAATTAGGTGATCGCACTTCTTTGTGGCACCATCAGCGGACAGGGGAGCTAAACAAAAGAGGACACGTAATTTACCGGCTGTGAGCCATTTGTGGGGGATGCTTGGGGTAGCAGCAAGCGGCGGGAGACCGCGGCGGTGGCGCCGGCAGCATACCCACACGCTTGCTGGATCTTATCAAGCGTCACACGACTTGAATATGCATGTTGGGGGGTGGTATGTGTGGAAATTGTAGTCAATAACTGCTGTTGATAAATTAACGTCACTGAAACACTTAGATGTCTAGCTAACAAGTCCCCACATGACATGGCATGACCCTAAATTGGTACGAGGGCTGGATTTCTACTGGTACATATGAACTTCTGGAAGGGACACTTATAATCAAATTATTTCTCTTTCTAAAATTCTGTGTTATAAGTTGGAATTTTGAAATAAAATTCTGTAATAGTTATATCTCGGAATATTAAAATTCTGTGATAAATAGGAAAAATTTTAAATTCTGAATTGTCGTAATCTTGAAATAAAATTCACTTATAACTCGGAATTTAAAAATTACGATAACGAAAACGTAGAAATTCCGAGATCTCAAAATATTTATGAAAAATTCAGTTATAATTCAAAATTTTAAAATTCCGAGATATCAAAATTTAAATGTAAAACTTCGAGATAAGAAATTTAAAACTGACATGTCGGAATTTTAAAATTCCCTGTTACTATTATACATCAAAATTTTGAGATCTCGGAATTTTAAAATTCCGAATTATAACAAGGAATTTTAAAATTCTGAGATCGGAATTATGAAATAAAATTCACTTATAACCCGAATTTTTAAAATTTCGAGTTATAACGCAGAAACTTTTCAGCATTTTTAAACTGAACTCGGAATACTGAAATAAAATTCCGACATAACTCGGATATTTAAAATTCCCTGTTATTAATTAAACAACAACATTTTGAGTTTTATCGGAATTTTAGAATTCCGAATTTTAATTCGGAACTTTATTTTTTTTTAAATTCTGTTATAACTATGGATTCTAAAATTCTGTTATAACTAGGAATTTTAAAATTCCGAGTTATATAGGTATATTGAAATAAGATCCATTTATTACTAGAATGTTTAAAATTGCGAGTTACAACGCGGAAATTCCGAGATCTCAAAATTTTGTAGTGGAATTCCGAGTTATAATTCAAAGTTTCCAGTAAAAATTACTACTTTATTTAATTATGCCTCGGAATTTTAAAATTTCGAGACGTAACTCAAAATTATATAGTAAAATACTGTTATAAGAATTATAACAGTAATAAGCTCTTTTAAAAACGATTGCGCTCCATGTTACGATTGATTAAGTAAAAGTATGTCCTCTGAAAATTATAGAAATTGTATTGACCAGTCTAATTAAATGTCTTTTGAAACTATAATAGACGTTTGAGTTATCTAGAAACAAATAGATTTTTCTAATTTTGACATGTAAAGTGAAACTTTTCAAAACCCTTTAACGTTAGGAAACGTCTTACTTTTCACAACCAGTTACGAAAAGTAAAATATTACGCAACTGGTTGTGTAAAGTTCATTACATAGTAGGTTATTTAGACCTGAAAAGCTATGAAAGTGACGAGCTGTCACACCGTTACAACCTACTGGATTGTTTTTAAACGTAAAAAAATTATAGTTTTCTTCTCATATAATATAAAATTAGTTAAAATTAGAAAAAATTGTGTTTCAGTATAGTTTTGTATGAAAAAAAATACTTGCTGTGTTAGATATTATTACACATATACAATATAGAGACAAAGGCAACTTTACTGATGAACTTTTTACAGTTAAACAGAAAGGATTTGATACAGTTCATATACCTACGTTAATATATAAATTAGGGAAGGTAAGAGTGAGAGGAAAGTTCGAATTTTGTTCGTTTCTTTCAGATCGTTCAGATCATTCAGACCGTAAACAATATCTACATATATAAATTATTGAAAAAGTTACTTATATAAAGTATCGTTATATAAATTTTGGTGTTCCACAGGGATCGATTTTAGGACCTCTCTTATTTTACATATATATTAATGACATCACCGACGTTAATTTTGGAGGTGATATAAGACTTTACGCAGATAATGTAAGATGTGATGTAAATTGGTGTAAGGTATATTTGTACTATTTCAATTGAAAACATAGTCATGTAAAAAATAGAGATACGATTAATTATAACTTGTTAAATATCCTCGAACCACCTAAATCCCTAATAATATCAACTTGAAATCCCTGCTTATATTACTATGGGGTTTGGGCCTGGATGAAAGTGAGCGACTTTATTATATTATGCGTTATTACATTTGCCCGTGTGCCTCTCTAAATGGAAAAATTCTTAAAATTAAAAATGACAAGACGTAACGTAAATAGGAATTTGCGTTGCAAAAATTTTATGTAGATCGTACATTAAATAAATATCCACCAAAGTAAAGAAGCGCTGCTTTGAATTGCAATTTGACTTGCAAATATCAAGGAAAACAGATTGCACATAAATGATAATACTTAATAGAAATTTACTACGTCTCGCAGAACTAAAATAAAGTATTATGTAGAGTATTTTAAGCTTGGCTTGTAACTTTTTGTTGGACTATGTTATTAATATAAACTGCATGGTTATTTAAAAACACGT